>CAUYPK010155084.1:0-29104 GCA_963574355.1 Loris lydekkerianus | reverse complement strand
TTCTCTTGCCTCAGTCTCCTGAGTAGCTGGGACTATAGGCCCCTGCCACAACACCCAGCTATTTTTAGAGATGGGGTCTCACTCTGGCTCAGGCTGGTCTCAAACTCCTGAGCTTAGGTGATCCACTTGCCTCAGCCTCCTAGAGTGCTAGGATTACAGGCATGAGCCACTGCACCCAGCTTTTTTTTTTTTTTTTTTTTGAGACAGAGTCTCACTCTATTGCCCTGGGTAGAGTTCCACGGTGTCATAGGTCACAGAACCTCAAACTCTTGGATTCAAGCAATCCTCTGGCCTCAGCCTCCCAAGTAGCTGGGACTACAAGTGCCCACCACATTGCCTGGCTAATTTTTCTATTTTTAGTAGAGATGGGGTCTTGCTATGACTTAGGCTTGTCTGGAACTCTTGAGCTTAAGCAATTCACCCACCTCAGCCTCCAAGAGTGAGAGTGTTAGGATTATAGGAGTGAGCCACCATACCTGGCTCTGGTGATTTCTTGATGGTTTATAAGTCTATTGATGGGGGCTGCATTTGGCGGCTCTTGAGCCCAAGAGTTTGAGGTTGCTGTGAGCTATGATGCCATAGCACTCTACCAAGGTGACTAAGTGAGACTCTGTCTCCAAAAAGAAAAGATTAAAAAAAAAAATTAAAAATTAAAAAAAGTCTATTGATGGGAAGAAATTCCATCAAACATGTTCCTGATTATAATAAGCTGACAATTTTTTTTTTTTTTTTGAGACAGAGTCTTACTATGTTGCCCTCGGTAGGATGAACTTAAAAGTCGGAAGCTGGAGAACAGATAAGGTGAGAAAAGTCTGTTGAGACAGAGTCTCATTCTATTGCCCTGGGTAGAGTTCCATGGCGTCATAGATCACAGCAACCTCAAACTCTTGGGCTTAAGTGCTTCTCTTGCCTCAGCCTCCTAAGTGGCTGGGAGTACAGGTGCTCACTACAATGCCTGGCTATTTTTTTTGTTGTAGTTGTCATTGTTGTTTTAGTTGGTCCAGGACTGGTTTAAACCCACCTGCCTCAATGTATGAGGCTGGTGCCCTACCACTGAGCTATGGGCACCACCCTAAGCCTACAATTTTTGTTTTTGCAAATGTTTGTTCCTACTTTTCAATAGTTTTCTATGTTAGTAGTTGTAAATGACCAAGGTAGGAGAAGTGCTACAAACTGAGTACTTGTGTAAGTATATAGGAGAAGTCTGACTAGTAACAAGTTCTATCAATCAGAATAACACTTAGTTGTGGAAGTGACTGATGCTTAATAAATTCTGATTATTTTTATTAGATAATTTCTGACCTATAGACTAAAACTGTCAACTTGCTAATGTCTATTAGTTAAACTTTGTAAAATATATATGTATGCTTTTTTCCACTTTATTCAAATTGAGTAAAAAAGATGTATCATTTCTCTGTTGTATGCTGTAATTACATAGGAAGTGTTTGTGTACAATTAAGAAAAAAAAGATAGAGAAAAGTTCTTATGGATGTTTTGTGCAGTATCTTGGCATTTATATCGATAGTTAAAAATTCACTTCCAAATAAATAAAACTCCCATGATGCGTGTATATATATATATATATATTATATATCTGTGCACAGGGATGAATTTAAAGGTGGAAGTTGGAGGACAGATAAGGTGAGAAAAGTCTGTTTTTGCAGCATTAGGAGGAGTGGGCAGATTTCAGTTAACAAGCACATGTTTCAGAATGTGAACTATAGTTTCTAAGCTGGCACTATGATTTTACTGTGCTGGGTATATTTAATGCTTGTTGGGTTATATGGCTTTATAAACAGTACTCTACTATTTCTCTACTTGCTATTCTGAAAAATAATAGAGTTTTGCAATCCAAGAAATAAATGACTTTGATTTCCAAAATCAGTCATTTTTCAGTATTGTGATAGGAAATTCATTTGAATCCACTTCTTCAGAGGTGCAGGAGCCAATGAGGATCCAGTTGCAGTGAAATGATTCTTTTATTAAAACCCCAGCTTCCTTTCAAGGAAGCCAAGGAGTACTGAATTACAGGACTGCCATACAGCCTTCTCTTTATTCTTTCTACTACCCCAGGCCACAGGGAAAAAAAAATCTTTTGTTCTTATTTTCACAAGTTATCACATGGTTTGGAACCTTCGGGGGCTATTTCTGAAACTCCCTTGGATGTGCCAGAAAAGTACTCTAACACAGTTGAATGAAAGACAGTTTTGAGATGCTAATTTCCATTTAGTGCAGAAAAAAGATGTTTAATGCACTAAGGAAATGCCTGGCTTAAAGAAACTGCCAATTTTTAGGGCAGCACAGTGGCTCACACCTTTAATCCTAGCACTTTGGCTGCTGAGGCAGGATGATTGCTTGAGGCCGGAAGTTCAAGACCAGCTTGGGCAACATGGCAAAATCAAGTCTTTAAAAAAAAATTCAGGGTGGCGCCTATGGCTCAAAGGAGTAGGGCGCCGGCCCCATATGCTGGAGGTGGTGGGTTCAAACCCAACCCTGGCCAAAAACTGCAAAAAAAAAAAAAATAATAATAAAAATAATTAGCTGGGGTATGGTGGTGTACACCTGTAGTATTAGCTATTTGGGAGGCTAAGACAGGAGGATGTATAGAGCCCAGGAGTTCAAGGTTAAAGTGAGCTATGTAGCCTGGGTGACTGAGACGCTGTTTCAAAAAAAAAAAAAAAAAAAGAGAGAAATTGCTGCTTTTGAAATGGTTGGGGCTAAGGTCCAAGGCTCTAAAGTCAGTTAACAAAAGTTTACATGCCTGCAATCAGAGCACTGTGGGAAGCGGAGGCAGGTGGATTGCTTGAGCTCATGAGTTACAGACCAGCCTGAGCAAGAGTGGTCTCTACTAAAAAAATAGAGAAAAACTGAGGCAAGAGGATTGCTTGAGCCCAAGAGTTGGAGGCTGCTGTGAGCTATGACGCCATGACACTACCCAGGGCAACAGCTTGAGACTCTGTCTCAAAAAAAAAAAAAAAAAAAAAAGTAAAAATAAGAAAATTTACCTTGCATAAGGTTGTTGAAAATTCAAAAATCCAATATAAAGTGCTGCCTTCAAATCACCTATAGTCTAGTTGGGCAGAAAAACCACAAATCTAGGGAACAATGCAAGAGTAACACTAGACAAATACACAGTAATGACACAAGGCACCCTATGGTAGGGGTTTTGAAAGAGTGTTTCTGGCAACATATTTTAGTAGTTTAGGGATTACAGTGAAAATCCCTGGAAAATCTTTACCAAGAAGGTACACATTGGGATGGGTTTGAAAACATAAAGGAATCAGATAGCCTTAAGAGGAAGGTAGGAAGTAAACAGTTTGTTTGCAATTGAGTGGGAAGTGGGAGCGGTAGAAGAGCAGGAAGGGGCCATACTGGCAAATTCCATAGGGGAGAGGCTGAAGACTATTCTGCGGGACCCAACATCAATTGTAGTGTTTAAAAGTAGATTACTAGGCTGGTCGGCGTGGCCCAGGCCTGTAAACCTAGCACTCTGGGAGGACAAGGCGGGTGGATTGCTTGAGTTCACCAGTTCGAAACTGAAGCAAGAGGATCGCTTGAGCCCAGGAGTTTTAAGTTGCTGTGGGTTATGATGCCATGCACTCTGCCAAGGGCGACAAAGTGAGATTGTGTCTCAAAACAAACAAACAAACAAAAACCAACTAGATTACCAAATGCGCGCAATTTCTTTCCCCCCTCCCTTCCCTGTTTCTGTCCTTGACAGACTGGAACGTTTCCAGCCGCTAGGGGATAAAACAGAGTTTAAGGAAAACCCCTTGTATTCTTGGCCCTGAAACTTCACCCTCCAGGGGCAGAGCACAAGGAGGTCGGAGAGTTTGGTAGGATCAGATCTATCAGCAGGCTTATTCTGGCTTTTGTGAATGATGATCAGCTTCCCAAATATGCCTTCAGGATAAAAGAGACTCCACAGTGAGTAAAAGCCAATTCGACTGTCTGATACCGCAGGCGGAGGCTGTGGAGCACCCACCAAGCACACACAGAAAAGTGGCTTCTCACCATATGGTTAGTGTTTACAGGTTTCGTCTAGCTCTGGCTCACAAGAAGTGGAAAATTAATAGCGCTGATGAAATGATAAGTTCCTGGGAGGATTGAAAAAGTGCGTAAAAGGCTCATAGCACAACCAGCTTCCGCGCAGGCGAGACTGCAGTCTCCCGTCCTCCGGCACCGCGGCCCGCCCGGAGGTGGGGACAGGGAATCGGGAAGCCCCGGCCCACCCCGCTCTCCTCCCTCGCAGCCAGCAGATGGCTCCCGGGCTCTCTCTCACGCTCCCTCGCCCCCTCTCCAGACGCAGGGCTTCTGCGGTTTGGGAGGGAGGCAGCGAGAAGCGGCACCGCGCCTGCCCCCGCCGCAGCAGCTCCGCGCAGCGTGTCTCCCGGGGGTGCTCCCCGCGCCGGCGACCCAGCGCCCGGGCCCCGGAGGCCGGCCTGGGACCGGTGCGGAGGCCGGCTCTCGCGAGGTGAGGAGGAGACGCAGGAGGAGGAGGAAAAGGAGGAGGAGAAGGAGAAAGAGAAGGAGGAGGGCCGGAGCTGCCCCCGCCCAGCCGGAGCCCCGCGGGAGAGCGAGGCGAGCCGACTCCCCGCCGCGCCGCGCCGCGCCGCTCTCCCCGCCCTCTCCCCACGCCTTCCGCTTTCACCTAGGGCCGTAGGTGCGGCGCGAGGCTGGGCGGGCGCTACGCCGGCCGGAGCTGCGCTGCAGACAGCCCGCCGCAGGAGCAGGCGCCGCAGCCGCCCGCGCCAGCTCGGGTCCTGTCCGCTCCGCTCTCCGCCGCCGGGAACTGCGAGGAGGCGTCATGTAGCAGCCGCAGCAAACCCACCTCCTATCTGCAACTCTTTTTTTTTTTTTTCTTGGTGGGGCGGGGGGCGCGGCAAAATTGTCTCTTTGCCCCCTCCTTTTCGCGCCCACTCTCGATCGCAAGCTGCATCTGCCGCTCTAAAAAAATTGAGGGGCTGGGGAAAAGCGGGGGGCCGTAAATCAGAGTCAGACCTGCAATACCCCTGCACCTAGAGGGCAACCATGACCGAGGAGAGCTCTGATGTTCCTAGGGAGTTGATAGGTAAGATTCGCGTGATTGTTAATTTTCCATCTTCTGCTGCGTACTCCTCGGCTCCATCTCCCTTCTCACCTTTGCTTTCCCGCAGGTTCGGCGAAGTCTCCTCTCCCCGTAGGTCGCAGTTGTGTTGGGCAGGGTCGCTGGGGGGCGCCGGAAAGTTTGCTGCCATCCGACCGTCTTAGGCCAACTTCGGAGAGGGAATGTGTTGGGGGGAGGGGGAGATGGGAGCCCCAGGCGGCTCCTCCAGCCCAGACAAGGGGTCCGCTTTGACGGAAGAAGGGGACGGGCTCCTTCAGTCTTGGGAGTTCTGGAAGCGAGAACCCTTTACAGCACCCAGCCCATACCCCCAAACTTGGGAAAGTTGGGGAAAGCCTAGCAGTAGGACAAGTGGCGAGTGCACAGTAGGTCGTCTCCGGCATGTGTGAGGCAGCCTCCAGAAAACGTCCTGAAGGAGGTGCAACCCGGACTTACGGACTTGGGGGAGGGGACTCTGATCTGGTAAAATGAGTGGGCCTGGCAAGGTGTGGCTTGGTGTAGCGAGCTGGGAGCGGAAGGGTTACAAGGCTGAGGCAAACTCGGGCCAGGAAACCGAGGGTTAATGATAAAAGCCTTATTTTAAGTAATCATTAACCTAGTGATTCTCCCTACCCCAGATCTCTTAGGGAACCTGTGAATGGTACTCCATACAAGGTGACCCATTGTTTGAGTCCCTTAAGGTTTTTTTCCTTTGGGAAGGAGGGAGATTGGATAGTCTTGAGGGTTAACTTAATTATCTGGAGGGTTAAAATGGCAGAGCTAAAATAGGACGGGGGAGTGCTCTGAAAACCTAGAGTTTAAGCCAGTGTTTGTGTGTAGCATGTTATATTGTAGCAAGGTACCTGTGTCTGTGTGTGTGGATGTGTTTTGAGCCCCAGTGACCTATATTACCTACCGTACCATCTTTGGCACACTACACAGCTTTACAGCTCAGGAAGATGCTGTTTAATGGGTGCTTACCACAAGAAGAATTCTAAGCTCCCATTTATCTCTATATGTGGAATTTGGCCCTCTGTTGCTGGTTTTAGCCACACTTCAGAGGAATTTGTGTGTGCCCTTCCATAAGTGACTGTTAACTCAGCAGGTAAAACTTGATGTAAAGAAGCTGTTGCTAGGTTTGTCTGGAAGCCTCTGCTTTTGTTGAATTACAAACCAACCTGACCCTTTATCAGAATTTATTTTAGAGTATGAAGTTACTCTATCTCTCTCTCTCTCTCACACACATACACTCGTACTCTCATTCAGGTCCTCTTTTCTGTCTCCAAGAGAGGAGTCTCTCACTTTGCTGGAGTGAGTGCCCAATTGGGTTCTGGAAGCTAAGAACTTTCCTACACACCACCAAAAGGAAACAAATGCTAGAGACTAAAGATGCCTCCAGAGGGAGGTCCTGAGAAAGAGTTTTAGGGAAGGGCTTGGTAGACTGGTCAGAGTATAAGGATAGCTAAAGAGGGTGGCAGATTTTTAATTTGTATAATAAATTGTCTTTGAGCTTGGTGATGAGAAGTTTAGGTAACTAGACTCACATGAAGAGGTGAAGGATGGAGTGGAAATAGGATATCTGGTTTAGACTAATGGCTCTCAAAATAAATAGTTTGGTTTTTTTTAAAGTTAAATTTGACCCTTGAGATGGAATTTTTGTGTGTATTGAATATTGGCTATATCATATATCTTTCAATAGAATGAAATAGGCTTTTGTGATATTGCTGCTAAGATTTCTCTGGGCCTTTCAGTGGTCCAGTTGCCCTGGTCTGATAGGGGACATTCCTGCACCTGCTTTGCCCTCTAAATGCAAATGCTCATTGGAGCTCTATTCTGATCAATTCAAAATGGCATCCATGTGAAAACCTCAGTATATTTCTTTAAGCTAATACCCCAAAATATTTTTTAAAAAATTTCTTTCTTTCTTTCTTTCTTCTTCTTTTTTTTTTTTTTTTTTTTTTTGAGGCAGAGCCTCAAGCTGTCACCCTGGGTAGAGTGCTGTGGCATCATAGCTCACAGCAACCTCCAGCTCCTGGGCTCAAGCAATTCTCTTGCCTCTGCCTCCCAAGTAGCTGGGACTACAGGCGCCTGCCACAACGCCTGGCTATTTTTTGGTTGCAGCCTCATTGTTGTTTTGGTGGGCCTGGGCTGGATTCGAACCCGCCAGCTCAGGTGTATGTGGCTGGCGCCTTAGCTGCTTGAGCCACAGGTGCTGAGCCTGTTTATCTTTCTGATGACAACAGTAATACAGGATTTTTGCAGAAAAAAATTAAATGCAGAGGAGACTCTTGCCCATATTACCACTTAGAGATAGTTGTTTTTAATCTTTTAGTATATAACTTTGCAGTCTGTTTCCTTCTGAGTATATTCTTAAGTCAATTTCAGATGCCCATTTCCCACAATTCTTTTATTTATTTATTTTTTTATGGGAGGGAGGAGTAGGTTTACTTCTTTCCAGTTCTGATAAGATAGGAACTGCATAAAGAACTCGCAGTACAGTGAGCTCCCACACATGTCCCATTCACCCAAACATTCCACCTCATTGCTATTCGTTCAACAGGCTTTGCTTTTTTATGTTTCCATGTTGTTCACTATGCTGACAATGTCCTGGTCTCCCCCTCTTCTATTTTCTTATTTTAGTGGATCTAATGTTTTATGATGGTATATCGCCAGTAAAAAAATTTGGATCACCTGTAATAGATATATATTGCCAACGTACATAACATACTTCAGTTAACGTGTATAACCTAAAACATAATCTGAAACATATACTGTAAGTAGAAGTAAAATTTCTATGTTCTTCCTTCATCTCAGTGAATTGTTTTATACATTCCACTTTGGAAACCAATGGCCTATTTCCTATGCCTTCAAGATTCCTTCCTCCTTGAAGCCTTCATGTGCTCCCTTAACTATGACTTCATGTACTGTGTGCAGATTCATTTCATGGAATCCCTCTGTGGCCTTGACTGTAAATCTGTAAATTACTGTGAAAAGCAGAGGCCATCTCTATCTAGCGCTTAGTATAGAGTACCTGGCACACAGGTACATGTATTTGTTGAATATGTAACCGGATGATTATAATACAGGATATAGAGCTGTGGGAGCATAGAGGAAGGAATTATATTTTGAAGGGTAAGTAGAATATAACCAGGAGGAGATTAGGGAAAGGGTGTCTCAAGAAAGAGAAAAATATATGTAGAATTCTGCTGTAAAACATGAAGATGTCAAGGATGATTGGATTTTTAGGTATGAGCTGAGATGTTAAGCTGAAAAAATGTGAAGGTCCTTGAATGTCATGCTGTGAGGTTTGGGTTCATCCAAAAACGATTGCAACTCATAGACCAGGAAGGACATGGTCATACTCAGGGTTTCAGAAAGGTTACTGCGGTTACACAGATGACACTGGGCTGTTTGGTTAGAAGCTGTGGACCTAGTCTTGATGTGCGATTCTGAGGCTTTCAATGCAGTCCTGCCCAGGTGGTCAGGAGCTGATTACAAGGTAGATTTTTAGGAAACTGACATTTTATCTGAAAGAGAGAAAGAGTTGTCAAAATGCAAGATTTCTAGCTTCATTAATGTCTGGGGAGAAAATCATGATGTTGATTTGGGACATATTCAGTTTAGAGTATTCTTAGGAGACTTTCCCACTACCATCCACATTTTCAAGTCTGTTTTTCTCTCCCAATTTTTCTTCCCATTGCCTTTGATCACCCTTTGGGGTGCTGTGCAGTGATGATTTTGAAAGGACAGATGGTTGGAAGTATCCTTCTCTGGCTAAATCATTTGGTCCAATTCTGGTTCTTTGCCATATTTCCCAACCATCACTTGAAGACATTTGTAGAAAGTGGTAATATTTGTACAGCACTATGATGAACCCAAAGGCTGCTGGGGACCAGAGGCAGCCAGTTAAAGGCTGATGGAGTTTATGAATTTCTGTTGTACTGTGGTCTTCATGCCATATAGTGCTGCATCACACTGCCCTACATTGCTGTTTTTATTTTTTTTCCAAGCAAGTTTATGTCATCGCTTATATGAACTGGTATTATGTTATGTGCTTTTATATTTGTCTCAGCATCTCAGTACCCAGTATAAGGCACAAAAATAGGTGTTTATTAAATAGTTGATGGCTAGTAAAATAAGCACATGAAAAAAAGACAACAATAAATACAGCCAAATACACTCCTCCAAGTGTTTGCTCTTCCCTAATGCTTTTTTTCTTATTAAAAAAGAATGTAATAAAACTATTCCCTTCTTTCA
Organism: Loris lydekkerianus; assembly: GCA_963574355.1. NCBI lineage: Eukaryota > Metazoa > Chordata > Mammalia > Primates > Lorisidae > Loris > Loris lydekkerianus. The sequence continues at coordinate 19,764 of CAUYPK010155084.1, read as the reverse complement.
GAAAGCATAAAGGATGTTATTGGCAGGAAGATAAAAATCGCAGTGAAGAAGAAAGTCAAATTGGAAGTTAAGGGAGACAAAGTTGAAAATAAAGTACTGGTAAGTATTATTGTTTATTTTTATTAAAAATGTTTGGAAGTGAAAATGTCTTTATAGATATATAAATTTTCAGTTGTTCATTCAAACAAACAAAACTTTTTTCCCCTGTTTTTCTCTTATAGCTTTGGAGAAAACTAGGACACTTATTTAAATATTTGCATTAATTGTGTTCTATGTTTTAAAGCTCTGATGACATTGTGTCTTAGATTACTTGGAATATTTCTTTGTTTGAAATTAAAAATAGGGCAATTTAAAGTTTAGAGATCAAAGACTTTTAAATTGTATTTCTCAAATTGTAGTATTCATCAATATTTAGATCATCTTTTAGAACTTGTTTTCATATTATTCAAAGTTTCATGTTAAATTGAGCTTATTTATTTAATGTAGTGGATGATTATATGACTTTATTTATAAGGTCTTGTGTAGGAATTTTTCACACATTGACTGCCATACTAGGAAAAAAAATATTTTCTTGGAGCAATGGTGTAATTTTATTACAAAATTAAAAACTTTGAAAACAAAATGATCCTTTCTAATTTAATGACAAATTTGTTACTTTTTGGGTTTCTGTCTGTGAGTAATATGCAACTCGTGTGGTGCTAGAAGTCAGTTTTTACACTGCATGCCAGGGGAGTTGTATGGGACCCACGACAAATTTATTGAAAATTTGTTTCTGAGAATTGAGTCTTTTGTCATTCCATAAGTATTTAGTTGTGTCTGGAGTGGACCTTACTTAGGTGGTCCTGGATGAAGACCTATGAATCATACCCTATGTGGATGTGCAACAATGTCACGTTGCTGCATGCTTTCCTACTAAATTCATTCACAGAGCTGCCAGGCAAACATTCAAAGTGAAACACACAATCAGAGGTTATGGCAATCGGAGAACACAGTCCCGCATGTATGGTATGCTTGGGCAGCCTGCTGGAGCAGTGATAGGAAGTGGGGGAGACAAGCCAACCCTATGCAGAGGGTTCATAGCTTCATGAAGCCCTGGGTTCAAAACTAGCATGAGTTAAATACAATTTACATGGCAGTTAATGTGTTAAAAAATTTTATCTCATGTTGGTTGTATTATTTAATTAAAATTTCTCAAATGATATATCTGGGTTCATCATCTAAGGGGTGATGATCTGAGAATATGAACAAAGCGTTGGTCATTTTACATAGGTTTTTGGTGTTTTGGAGGCAATGTCTGTTGAAGCCAGTATCCATTAATGTGATTGGACTACGGGTTTTCCCCTACTTTGAGAGAAGGGTTGTTGGGGTCTGAGTTTGGACCCTGCTGGGCACAAGCTCTTAGAGAGTCAGCAGTGACTGAGTTTTACCTTTAGAGAGTTGAAAACCCTTTTGTGGTATTTTAATGGTTTCTAGGTTGAGATTATAGCAAATCTAAATTTAGGCTTAGGTGTAGAGAAGATTCTGTTTAACTTTATCATGGAAATTCTCAAACATATGGAAACATAAAGAGTAGTATTTTGAACCTTGTGTACTTGTCATCCCAGCTTCAATAATCTTTGGCATTTCACCAATATTGTTGTATCTATCTCCTCCACCCCCTGCCCCCTAACAAAACTTAGGTATATGTTATTGAAAGAGAATGTTTTTAATATTCCTTTTCTTCATTTGAAGTTGCCATAAATTTGAAGTATCTTTCTGATAACATCTGTCTTGAGAATCTTCTCATATATCTAACCCCAGGATATGTAGCTGTCTTTCCTTGTAGATGTAAGTAAGGATTATGCTATTGATATATGACTTTTATTTCTCTGTTGTCTGTATATACAGTGCATGATGGCAGAGGCTTTGAAGAGGGAAAACTTGAGTGACTTTTGCCCTCCAATAAAATGTGCTTATGTAAACTGCATGATTATCAATAGCAGAAATGATTGATGCCATCGTTCTATTTTATTTAGCTTTAATAAACAATAAATTAAATTATGGCTTTTAAATATTGTTCCACCATATTATTGTTTTACTTTTTGGACGTGGGAGTATAGAAAGAATAAATATTGTTTCTATCATATGTTTAAAGTAAATAAAATAATATTTATTTGTTTTAGAAATAGTCTCATTCTGTCACTCAGGCTAAAGTGTAGTAGTGTAATCATAGCTCACTGCAACCTTGAATTCCTGGGCTGAAGCAGTCCTCCTGCATTGGCCCCCAAAAGTGCTGCGATTGTAGGAGTGAGCCACTGTGTCCAGCCAAATTTTTAAATATATTGTAATTTATAGGATGAACTCATCTTTTTACAACTTACATGTCAAGTAGTGGTTGCTACAGAAATCTAAAAGATGGTACTTTGGTTATTATTTGGTATTGATACTATTCATTGTAATAAGAATAAAGCCATGTTGAGAAAAATTGATACTTAAATTTAAGAGGCAAATTTAACTGTTCACTATAAAAGTAGCACTATTTAAAAGTAGTTGTTATACTAAATGTTAAGATTTTTTTTTTTTTTTTGTTCATCTTGACATTCACTGGAGTTGATTAAAGTTGTAATCAAATTACAAATGTTTTTGAATTTATGCATTTATCTCCCTAAATCTGAAATCTAAGTAGTTTCAAGGATCTTGGCCTAAACTTGTTATGTCTATTACTTGCACAGGCAGGAATTTTTTTTTTTTGAGACATAGTCTCAGTATGTCACCCTCAGTAGAGTGCTATGACATCATAGTTTACAGCAATCTCAAACTCTTTGAGCTTAAGGGCTTCTCTTGCCTCATCCTCCAAAGTAGCTGGGACTACAGGTGACTGCCACAGTGTCTGGCTACTTTTTGGTTGGAGTTGTCATTATTGTTTAGCAGGCCTGGGCCGGGCTCCAATGCCCCAGCCTTGGTGTATGTGGCTGGTGCCCTACTCACTGAGCTATGGGGGCCGAGCCAGGCAGGAATTATCAATAGGAATACTCAAGCTCTGGCTTTCTTTAATAGGCTTCAAGTTTGAGCAAGAAGATTGAAGAAGTAACCTTCAAATTGTGGATTTTGGAGTTTTTGACTTTACAGAAATTTAATTATTATCAGTCCACTAAAATAGGTGATAAATGAATAGGTTTAATATTTTCTTTTTCTTTTTTTTTTAAGAGTGAGTCTCACTTTGTCACCCTCGGTAGACTGTTGTGGTATCAAGCTCACAGCAATCTCAAACTCTTGGGCTCAGGTGATTCTCTTGTTTCAGCCTCCCAAGTAGCTGGGACTATAGGAACCTGCCACAGTGCTGGCTATTTTTAGAGATGGGGTCTCACTCTTGCTCAGGCTGGTCTCAAATCTGTGAGCTCAGGCTATCCACCAGCCTCAGCCTCTCAGAGGATTACAGGTGGGAGCAACCATGCCTGGCCCAGGTGTAATATTTTCAATACACTTTTTTTTTTTTTTTCAGTTGTTCTCCTGTTCTTTTTTCCCAGTGCCCACTGTTATCTCCTTTTGTTCTCATAAAGTTAGGAGTGTGTTGTATTTATTTGGTTCCTTCTTTTATACTTTGAGAATTTATAGGACTTTAGTTTATCTTATATAGAGAGTTTATCTTCCTTCTTTTCCTGATTATAATAGGTAAAATTTATTGAACATTGGCCACGTGCTGAGTACTCAGACTGAGTACTTACTAATAATGCATTACCTTATTCCGTTGCTCAACTACCCCAATAGTTAGGCCCTTTTTACATCCCCATTTTACAGATGAAGAAATTGAGATTTGGTGAGGCTGAAGTAACTCGTTGTCCAGCTGGTTTATGACAGAGCTTGGATTTAACTGCAGATCTGCCTCACCCAGAGCCTATCTGCTTTGCCATTATGTTCAAAATAAAGAGAAAACAGCCTTTGCCTTGTTGTTGCTGACTTCAATGATAGGGGAGATTTGGACTTTGGAGGAGTCTTCTCCATCTTTGGTTTGGTTGCTTGATTTATTCATTAATTTGTTTCATATTTATTGAGCATTTATTGAGTACTAGGCATATATTTTGTACATTATGGGTATAATCTCTAACTTTAGGGGATTCTGAGTTTACAGTCTAATTGGAGAGGTAAATGTGTAGCCAGGCAGTGATTTGAATGTGCTATGAGTGGATGAATGGGAACTTGGGGAGCACAGAGGAGGAGCCCCAAACTCAGGTCTGAGAATCTGGGAAGACTTGCAGATGGAAGTGAAGCCTAAGCTGACACTCAGTAAATGAGTAATAGCCCAGGGAAGAGAGTGGAGACATGTTCTGGACAAAGGGGAAACATAGGAGGTACAGGTCAGGTAAGGAGAGCAAGGTAGAGACGGTCAGACACAAAGCCTGATGCCTTTCTTTGCAGTTGGGATCACAGGTAGAAGTTGGAACTGGTTAAGCAAGTCTCTTCTTGCCACTTGTTTCTAATGACCTTCACATGCACTTTATGCTTTCTCTCCGGAGGCAGAAGAGTTAAGGGCACAAATTACCGTATATACTCGAGTATAAGCCGAGTTTTTCCTGCACAAAATTTGTGCTGAAAAACCCAAAATTTTGTGCTGAAATAACTTGGCTTATACTCGAGTATATACGGTATGTAGTCAGACAGGGTTCACACTACTGCTCAGTAACTTTATAACAATATGAAGAATCAGTTCTTTTCTCTAATGAAGTAGGCATTATAACAGTATCTATTTGTACATGGTTGCTTTGTGATTAAGTGGAATGTATTTAAATACTGGTTAGCACAATGTTACAAATGGGAAACACCCACAGATGGTGAAGCAAGAGGAACCAAGGGGTCTTGCATTGTGAAGAAAATTTGGCTGGGCAAGGTGGCTCCCACCTGTAATTGAGCACTTTGAGAGGCTGAGGTGGGAGGATTGCTTGAGCCTAGTACTTCAAGTTTGCCGTGAGCTATGATCATGCCACTCTGCTCCAGCCTAGGTGACAGAGTGAAATCCTGCCTCTAAAATAAATAAATAGCCAGGTGCAGTGGCTCATGCCTGTAATCCTAGCACTTAGGAGGCCTAGGTGGATGGATTGCCTGAGCTCATAGGTTCGAGACAGCTTGAGCCAGAGTGAAACCCTGTCTCTAAAACCAGCCGGGCATTGTGGTGGGTGCCTATAGTCCCAGCTACTTGGGAGGCTGAGACAAGAGAATCACTTGAGCCCAAGAGATTGAGGTTGCTGTGAGCTATAACACCATGGCACTCTACCAAGGGTGACAAAGTAAGACTCTGTCTCCAAAAAACAAACAAACAAACAAATAAGCAAGGAGGCATCTGGTGCCTCTATTGAGGAGTTGAGATCAGTGCACCTTGACTCCAAGAGGGTTTATTCGTTGTGACTCCTTATTAGCATAAGAGAGGGCAACAAGCTAGATAAAAAATTCCTAAGATATGCTCTGGTCAAATGAAATTAGAAATACTGGAAGAATGTTCTATGCTTAAATAAATTTGACAATTGGGTGTCAGAGATAAATCAGTTGCTCTATAGCTTTTCACAGACATTACAATGCATGACTGTGCTTTGTAAATTCCTAATAATTGAATAAGATATGCTGTCTTTCCCAGAATTATGTGGCTAGAGACCCTATTGACTATAGGCTGGGAAACTGGGATGCAACAGGCCAGAGTTGGTGCCACTTGGGACAGTAAAGAAAAGTTAGAACAGGCTAGAGGAGGCTATAGCATTATTAGGAGTGTTCTAGGGAATGGGATAAAGCCCCATTCTCTCCCCCCCACCCCCTTTTTTGAGACAGAGTCTCACTATGTCATCCTCAAAGCAAACTCCAACTCTTGGGCTTAAGCGATTCTCTTACCTCGGCCTCCCATGTAGTTGGAACTACAGGTGCCTGCCACAAAGCCTGGCTAACCCATCTCCCCTTTGTAAAATCTAAATGGCGAGCAGGTCTGCTGTGGGCCACACTGGCATGACATGTCATCTGTTGCTGTGATAACTTTCCCTATTGTCTTTAGGGGATGTCATTAGAAAGATATTCTGTGGTTCTTAGGCTCTTATTCCTTTCTCCCACCTTTTAATTGAAACTTCACTCAATTTTTCCAGAACTTAGACTTTTGAAAAATGTATATTAATTAATATATTTTTAAAAATTAAACTTCATTTTTAAGATACTGATTCATATACAGTTATAGCAAGTGATACAGAGAGGTCCAGTTGTACCCTTTATCCAGTTTTTCTATCTTGTAAAATTATAGCATAATATCACAACCAAGACATTGATACTATGAAATGCAGAAAATTCCTGTCACCACAGGGATCCCTCATATTGGCCATTTAAAGCCATGTGCACCCCAACCCCCACCTTCTCTGACCCTTGGCAGCTACTAATCTATTCTCTATTTTTATCATATCACCATTTTAAGAATATTACATAACTGTAATCATATAATATATACCTTTTAGGGATTGGCTTTTCTTACTCAGCATTATTTCCCTGGACCTTCATCCAAGTTGTATCAATTATTTCCTTATTAAGAGCCTCACTCTGTTGCTCCAGGCTAGACTGTCCTGGTGTTAGCCTAGCTCACAGCAACCTCAAACTCCTGGGTTCAAGTAATCCTCCTGCCTCAGCCTCCTGAGTAGCTGGGACTACAGCTGCATGTCACCACGTCTGACTTATTTTTCTACTTTTAGCAGAGACAGGGTCTGGCTCTTACTCAAGCTGGTCTCAAACTCCTGAGCTCAAGTGATCCTCCTGCCTCGGCCTCCCAGAATGCTAGGATTACAGGCATGCGCCACTGCACCCTGCCCAATTATTTCCTTTTTTGGCTGAGGAATATTCCATGGTATGGATGCATCACAGTTTATTTGTCTGCTGATGAACATTTGAGTTGTTTCCAATCTTTGGCTATCAGGAATAAAATAGATATAAATATTTGTGCTCAGGTTTTTGTGTGAAGACACTTTTGTGATAAATGCCAAGGAGTGCAATTGTAGTTTGCATGGGAATTGCATGTTTAGTTTTATGAAACTGCTAAACTGATTCCCAGAGTGGCTATACAATGCTGTGGTCCTTCTACCAGCGATGTATGAGTGATCCAGTTTCTCTAAATCCTTGGCAGCATTTGATATTATGTGAGTTTTTCAGACTTTTTTTTTTGTTCAGGGCTAATGGTTGAAAGAAAAATACTGTCAGACAGGAGCAAGGGTTCTGGCGACCTCTTCCATTCCACATTTCTGTTGCTTGTCTCAGGGAGAGGAATGTGCCACTCCTCTCTCTCTAGCTGTGGCACTGAAGTGTGTGGAATGTTCATTCTGGTCTCAGCTTTGTTTTTTTCTGTTTGATTTTGGAATTTGGGCTACATCATGTTCGCCAGGCCCTTGTTCTTCCTTATCCCTCATGAAATGGATCAGAAGCAGGTCTTCCTTTCTTCCTAGACTGAGCAGGTAGGGAAGTGGCATGCCAATTTAAGCATTTGGTTTATTCACCTGTTCTCTTTAAAACTACTCATCTGTTGTCCATTTATTTGGTTTGAAAAGTTAGTGTGGCCTTTGCTCCTGTAGCACAGTGGTTACGGTGCCAGCACCACATACACCGAGGCTGGAGGGTTCGAACCTGGCCTGGGCCAGCTAAACAGCAATCACAACTGTAACAAAAAATAGCCAGGTGTTGTGGCAGGTGCCTGTAGTTCCAGCTACTTGGGAAGCTGAGGCAAGAGAATCACTAAAGCCCAAGAGTTTGAGGTTGCTGTGAGCCACGGCATTCTACCAAGGGCGATGTAGTGACACTCTGTCTCAAAAAAAAAGAAAACAGAAAAGTTAATGTGGGAAGGGCTCAGTGGCTCATTCTCTGGGAGGCTGAGGTGGGTGTATTGCCTGAGCTCACAGGTTCGAGACCAGCCTGAGCCAGAAAGAGATCTTGCCTCTAAAAATAGCCTGGTGTTGTGGAGGGCACCTGTAGTCCCAGCTATGTGAGAGACTGAGGCATGAGAATTGCTTGAGCCCAAGAGTTAGAGGTTGCTGTGAGCTGTGATGCCACAGCATTCTACTGAGGGTGACAAAAGTGAGACTGTCTCCAAAAAAAAAGTTAATGTGAAATCCCTTTAATGTATTTCTTTTGTTTGGGTATTTATTTATGCCTTTTGAGCTCTTTAATTAGGCTTAATTGGAACAACTATAAGTTCACTTTTAAAATGTTGAAAATTATAGAGGTATTATTTTGGGTAACATGTATCCCTAAAATATTTTGGCAGTGCTGTCTTTCATTAACTCAAAATATAAACTCTACTATCTGTTTATTAAAAAAAAAAAATTAAAAAGAGAACATCTGTAATATAAAGGTTGGGTATTTGCTATACTTAATCAGTTATGAATTATCTTAAATTTCAGATGTTCTTTAATATGGAAACCCTTGTTCTGTTACACAGAACCATGTTCATTTTCCTGGCCAGTCTGTTTAATGCTTTTCCAGTTCCTTAGTCCTCTAGTTCCTAGTTTGACTCAGCAGCACAACCTGTGCCATAGACATTTTTAGGCAAAAATACACTGCAGAATTTGTGTTGTGTGGCTCCTTTCAGGTGACATCAACTTGGCTAGTGGTTTCCAAACTTAAAAATAAAATTCAGTTGTACCATTTTTTCTATTTATTTATTTATTTATTTATTGAGAAAGAGCCTCAAACTGTCGTCCTGGGTAGAGTGCCGTGGCATCACAGCTCACAGCAACCTCCAACTCCTGGGCTCAAGTGATTCTCCTGCCTCCGCCTCCCAAGTAGCTGGGACGGCTGGGATGTTGTGCACGCCACAATATCTGGCTATTTTTTGGTTGCAGCTGTCATTGTTGTTTGGCAGGCTTGGACTGGGTTTGAACCCACCAGCTCAGGTGTATGTGGCTGGTGCCTTAGCCGTTTGAGCCACAAGTGCCGAGCCAGTTTTAAAACATAATTTTAAACCATTTAAAAGTACCATGTTAAAACATAATTTTTCATGAAACTCATAAAGTAGTGATATTCTAGAAGTATATTTTAGAACTTCATAATTAAACCTAATCATTGATGTCCATGAGGCTGTTTTGATGAACACAAATTAGAAATAGAAAGGGTTTGGATTTCGTTCTGGTTGCAAGGTGTAGAGTGACTCTCTATTCACTTTTTAAGCAGTATAAATATCACAACTTTTAAAATAATTGGTCTTGTAATTTCACGATGCTTTCCAAGTAAATAGAGATGGCAGGAGAAGCTTTATTCTGAGTTCTGCACAAAAGTGGGTTATCCTGGCAGCACAGCTTACCTCGTAGTTGATCTCTGATGTGTTAAATATAGTGTAACGCATCTGAGTGTGTATGTGTGTATTGGTATTTCATTCCAGTAGTTAAAATGGATGTAAGACTGAAATTCATACCAAATGTTTGTAGATTGGAATGGTTTCTGAAGAATGCTATTTGAAAATCATTATTCTGGGCCCCTGGGTTTACATCCCTCTGTGAGAAGCGTTTGTACCTGTTGTCAGGTAATTTGAACAGTTCCCTTTGTGGTACTATTACGAGTCTCAACTTTTAAGGATCACTTACAATTCTGTGCATAGGTGATTTTCAAAGCACCTGGGTGAAGTTACATGGCTCTAGAAAATGGAGCTTAAGAAAACAGCAATGGTGTTCAAATGGTCTTCAGGAGTGGGTTTTCAGAGAGCATGCATTGTTGCCAAGGACGTACAGAATAAAAGAATCCATATTTGAGGTCTTCAGAATTTACCTGAACTCAAAACTGGAGTCAGCTCCCACCTTTTTCCACTGATCTCTGGGTAGGGGGCAGGTGAGGCCGCCCCTGTCCCTGGGCATACATTTCCAGGAGACAGTTCTGGCCACGTGAACTTGTTACCTGAGCTGCATTTACATTCTCTCTCCTCATCTGCAACTGCCCCAGTTTCTTCTGTAGTTAGGACAGGCGCCAGTCAGATAACCTTGGGCAAGGAAGCTGTTGAACATATACCAGGCTTGGTGTAACTTTTCGTTCTTAAAAAGACACTCTCTTTCCAGTCTCTGGAATTTAGTGACCCTGCAAACAGGTCATTGAGGTCCACTCCGGATAGGGGAAGGTGGAGAGTGAGGAGGAGTAGGGGCATAGTATGAAAGGGACATCGTGGAAACCCAGGAGCCAGGAAATCTAATCAAATATGGGGTGAATAGGCAGAACTTATTTTCATTGGTATAAAATAGTTACAGTGAAAACAATGAGACTTTAGTAAAATGTTACTGTAACACTGGCAGGTTTCATTTCATTGGAAACAATATCTATTGTTACAAGCAGATTTAAAAATGCAACTATAATTTGATGAGGGTTAGATTTTTTTTCTCCTTAACCATCCTCTACTTTCTAAAATGCTTTTTGTTTCTTAGTATATAAGAATTTGGATTGCTATACATGGGGCATGGTGTAAATCTTCGTTACTGTGCTCCATCATTCTGTCTGTGTCAATAGTCCCTTCCTCTGAGGAAAGAGGTATAAAGTAGAGGGAAGAAGGATGCTTGGGAGGGGTGTGTGTGTGTTAGCAGTTAATTAAACCATCTGTTTATTTCTACCCACAGGATTTTTTCTCTCAGCTCTGTTTCTTGGGAGAAGGTTTTTTTTTGAAAACATCTCGTGTTGAACCTTAACCAGCAGGTTTCTTTAGATACGGGTAGATGTGCAAATTCCTCATATAGATAAAAAGGAGGTGTGTACAAATGCCTCGAGCTGTACTTACAGCATATCCTTTGGCAAGGATTTGTGACAAATGCGTTTAGTTTGGGCAGTATCTATTTCTCCTGATCTCTGGGCCTTGGGAGTGTCAGAAGACATTTTTGGGCATTGACCGGGATTAGTCGGTGAATGCCCTAAAAGGGATCTGGTGTGGACAGGTTGACCTAAGCAGACTCTGGGGAAGTTGGTTCAGACCTTGCCCTCATTACTTACTGTGCAGAGAATCTTGGGCCTAGAGGACTCTTGATAGCCATCTAACCAGGGATCCTCGCCTTAGAGAAATTTCTTCTATAGCACTTCCAGTGGCTAGGTATCTACTTTTTAGTTTATTATTTCCAGTGATGAGAAAAGCAAGAGCCTCAGAAAGTCATTTGGGCTATGATTTGCTTCTCACATCCATTTCTTCTAGCATAGCCTACTGGAATACCAATAGAACACTCCTTCCTACCCATGACTGTGACTCAAGTTCTTGAACTTTTTCATTTTTTTCGTGGTCTTATAGTCCTCAAACTAAACAGGCTTATTTCGGGGAGTCTCAAAACTGTTGACTATTCTTATCACCTTCCTTATGAACCACCCTGCTTTGTCAGTGAAGCTCTTAAGCTATAGATGTTTTGGGATCACACATGTTTGGCAAACACTTTTCAACTAAATCAAACACTTTCTCAGGGTTTTTATTGGGCTTCTGCGAATTCTATACCTCTTGAAGGGTGTGTAGTATGTGGCTTCACAGAATCTTTTTTGTTTCTCTAGACTAGTGATTTTCAACCATGTGCCGTGAGAGGATTTTAGGTATGCTGCAAAAAAATTTTAAAGATCATTACTTAAATTATTTTCAAAAGAAATTCAAAGCTTGGCTCAGCACCTGTAGCTCAGTGAGTAGGTGCCGGCCACATACACTGAGGCTGGCAGGTTTGAGCCCAGCATAAGTTTGTGACAACTGCAACAACAACAACAAAAAAATTGCTGCATGTTGTGATGGGCACTTGTAGTCCCAGCTACTTGGGAGGCTGAGGCAAGAGAATTGCTTAAGCCCAAGAGCTTGAGGTTGCTGTGAGCTGTGACGCTACGGTGCTCTACCCAGGGCAACATAGTGAGACTCTGTCTCAAAAAAAAAAAAAAATTCAAAGCAAAGTAAGTATATTCTTTTTTTTTTTTTTGACCGAGAATTTAAGTGTGCCACAGAAGTTTAACTATATCTTCACATGTGTCATGAGATAAAAAAGGTTGAAAAACACTGCGGTAGCCTGTGGGAAACATGGATCTAGGTGCAATGTGACAGCTGAAAAATACCAGCTATTCATTACTTTGGCACTGTTTGTTGTTGTTTTTTACGTTTTGAAAGTATTTATGATATTTACATTATGAAAACAAATGATAAAACATAGTAAAGCAATGACCAGGCATGGTGGCTCTGGGATCTCACACCTGGGATCCTAGGCCAAGGTGGGTGGATTGTTTGAGCTTAGGAATTTAAGACCAGTCTGAGCAAGAGCTAGACCCTATCTCTACTAAAAAAACAGAAAAACCAGCTGGGCATGGTGGCCTATGTCTGTAGTCCCAACTACTGGGGAGGCTGAGGCAAGAGAATCACTTGAGCCCAGGAGTTTGAGGTTATTGTGGGATGGGGTACCACAGCACTCTTAATCTGGGGCATCTGAGTGAGCTGAGTGAGATTCTGCCTCCTCCCCCCCCCAAAAAAAAAGGGTAAACAACACACTAAAGTGAAAATGCAACATCATCTAATCCTGTCAATTCAGATATAATCATTGGGAAAAAAATTAGTATTTCCCATAATTTTCTATGCTAGCATATATACAAGTATATATTTAAAACAATGAAATTGGCTCAGCACCTGTGCCTCAAGCGGCTAAGGTGCCAGCCACATACACCTAAGCTGGCGGGTTCAAATCCAGCCCAGGCCTGCCAAACAACAATGATGGCTGCAACCAAAAACTATCCAGGCGTTGTGGTGGGCACCTGTAGTCCCAGCTACTTGGGAGGAGGAGGCAGGAGAATCATTTGGGCACAGGAGTTAGAGGTTGCTGTGAGCTGTGATACCATGGTACTCTACCTAGGGCGACAGCTTAAGGCTCTGTCTCCAAAAAAAAAAAAAAAAAAAAGAAAGAAAGAAATTATGAATACTGTTTTATAATCTACTTTCTAAATTTAAGTTGGGGGGGGTCAAAGCTTTCTATGGCAATTATTTATATCTCTATCACTTTGAATTTCTTCATGGCACTCCATTGATCTACTGTAGAGGAATCTATAATTTATCTAAACATGTTACTTATTGGTAGATAAGTAGGATCTATTATTTTTGCCTTATTACTGTGCACAACATCATATTTATTTCCCTTGTATAAATTCTGGAAGAAAAATTGTTGCCCAACAGACATTTTAACCAATGCATTTTTCACCTGATTGTAATTGAAGAACCTCCACCTCATCAATTTTATTGTCTTTAAGAGAGAGAGAGAGAGAAAAAAAAAAAAAGAAACAAAAGCCTGCTTAGCAGAATGGCTTGTTCTTTTTGGTTAAGTTTTTGTTTCTTGGATCAGTGCTCTTTGGACCCTAGCTCTTTGGCCTTACTTCTTCATGTAAGGCCAGGTGCGTTGGCTCATTCCTGTAATCCTAGAATTCGGGGAGGCTGAGGCAGGTTGGTTGCCCAAGCTCAGGAGTTTGAGAACAGCCTGAGACAGAATGAGACCTGTCTCTAAAAATAGGGGGGTGCTGTGGTGGGTGCCTGTAGTCCTAGCTACTTGGGAGGCTGAGGCAAGAGAATCGCTTGAACCCAAGTTTGAAGTTGCTGTGAGCTATGACGCTACAGCACTCTACAAAGGGTGACAAAGTGATACTTTGTCTCAAAAAAACAAAAACAAAAACCACCACCAACAAAAAAATTTCCTTCATGTCATTTAGAGTCCTTTCAGAACTGCTGTGTTGTCTGGTCTGCTACTACAGTGTTTTTGCAGGAATAGGAACGTCCCATGGCTCTTTGACTACAGTGTGGTTCCAGAATCACAGCTCCTGAGAGTCATTGTCTTGGCAGAATCAGTCATCTTTCACTTGGCTGAACCATAGCTAAATGTGAGACTGTATTATATGACTTAGATCTTTGCCCTGATTGTGGGACTTTCTTACCTTGGATCTTTGAATGCTTCTATAAGTGGTAGTTGAGTAGATTTGTAAATGATAAGGCATATGGCCTTGTTTTGGAGACAGACTCTTACCTGTCACCTGCCATAGCTCACAGCAGCCTTAAACTTCTGAGCTCAAAGAATCCTCCTGTCTTAGTCTCCTTTGTAGCTGAGACTGCATATACCCACCACCATGCTTGGCTAACTTTTCTATTTTTAGTCGAGTCTCACTTTGTATAGTCTGGTTTGAACTGAACTGAGGGATCTTACCGACTCTGTCTCCCAGAGTGCTCTGATTACAGGTGTGAGCCACCTCACCTGGCTCATATCCCACTTTTATTAGATGAAATACAGTTAACAAGAACTATAAGCTAGCCAGTGCAGTGGCTCTCGCCTGTAATCCTAGCACTCTGAGAGGCCAAGGTGGGTGGATCGCCTGAGCTCACAGGTCTGAGACCAGCCTGAGCCAGAGTGAGATCTTGTCTCCAAAAAACAAACAAACAAACAAACAAAAAAACAGCTGAGCACTGTGGCAGGTGCCTATAGTCTCAGCTACCTGGGAGGCTGAGACAAGAGAACTGCTTGAGCCCAAGAGTCTGAGGGTGCTGTGAGCTATGACACCAATGCACTCTACCAAGGGCAACAACGTAAAAAATTGTCTCAAAAAAAAGAAAGAACCATAAGCTAAGATGTATGTAGAGCTATTCCAAAGTCTTAGAAGATAATATAGTATCATAATGAAAGGAGACATTGTTCTTTTCCCTTATATGGTTCAAAGGCAGTTAATTTCACCTGCATAGCTAATAATGGTCTAAGTCCTATAGTCCTTCCCCGCTCCAGCAGAAGCTTTCAGAGTAGTTCTTCCTTACCTCTCCCATGTTATAACCCTTTCTGTGTTTCCCTGCCCATGGGTAGGGGAGGTGCGGTCTACCTTCTAGTATAAGCAGATCCTCACGGAGCCCCTTTCTCTTTGCTGAGGGCCCCAACGGTTCAGTCTGAACAGTTTTTCTTTTCTTCTATTTCTTCTTTCTTTTTTCTTTCTTTTCTTCTCCTCTTCTCCCTCTCCTTTTTTCTTCTTCTGTTTTCTTGACCGAGTCTTACTCCATTGCCCAAGGCTAGAGTGCCTTGGCATCAGCCTAGCTCACTATAACTTTAAACACCTGGGCTCAAGTGATCTTCTTCCCTCAGCCTCCTGAGTTGGGATTATAGGCGCCCATCACAACACATGGCTAATTTTTCTATTTTTAGTAGGACAGGGTTTCACTTTTGCTCAGACTGGTCTTGAACTCCTGAGCTCAAGGTGTCCTCCTGCTGCACTCTCCCAGAGTGCTAGGATTATAGGAATGAGCCACTGCCCCTGACCCAGCCTCTCTTTCTCTATCCTTTCAAAGCTGCCATTGTGTTACCTCATTGCTTGTGACCATCTTTCCTTCCAACACTGGCAGGTAGGATGACATTCCTCAGGGACCCTACTATTTGCTTTCTTAGAAAACAAGCCCACATGGCTCTGCGCCTGTAGCTCAACTGGCTAAGGCGCCAGCCACATACAGCAAAGCTGGTGGGTTTGAATCCAGCCCTGGCCTGCCAAACAACAATGACAACTACAACCAAAAAATAGCCAGGCATGTGGTAGGCGCCTATAGTCCCAGCTACTTGGGAGACTGAGGCAAGAGAATCGCTTAAGCCCAGTAGTTAGAGGTTGCTTTGAGCTGTGATGGCATGGCACTCTACCTAGGGCAACAGCTTGAGCCTCTGTCTCAAATAAATAAATAAATAAATAAAAAGAAATAAACAATGAAACAAAACAAGCATACAAGACCCTTTCCATTTTCAGGGATGTACACTTAGTCACTCTGTGAAAGAGACAAGAAAAAAACTAGAGAACCAGATGTGTAAAAGTGACTGATGTTTCAGAAGCCTTGCAAGGCAGTCTCTCTGCTCTCTGATTCCTGCCTCCCTTCCCTGGGGTACAGGCACCTCTCTTGTTGAATCTAAGCTGAAGTCTGGTTCTAAGTGCAGCCTGGCTGGGTAGAGTGTTAATCAGTGGGCACTTTTTGGTTTCCTGAATCCATCTGTCCTAAATCATTCATCACTGGCAACCAAAAAAAGATCATATCATCTGTCATAGGCATGACCTGAAGAAAAGCAGCTGTGCTTTATTTTGTGCTAAGTCTTAGACAGTTCACTTCGGCACTTAGAGCCTTCCAGCTCCTTTTAAATTGCTGTGGACCAGTTTTTGTTCTTTGCCTGTGTCCTTGAGAGAACACAAATGTTGCAGTTGGGGGAACTTTTTGTACAACTTTGTTCACTGAATCATAGTTACTGCTCAAAACTAGCCTGCAGATAGTGACTAAGTTTAACATTGGCTTGCAAGTACAGATGTTTCCATTTATGTCTCTTCGGCATTCTGCTTCTTATCAGAAATTTTCTCTCCTCAAAATTCATTGTTTGTGAATTAACTGTGAAGTTGTGGGAGCTATTTCCTTGTCAACAGTTTGCCTCTCTGGAAAGGTACTATGGGAGTTTAAATAGCCCTTACCCCTCTAGCATTTTATTTTCTCTGAAGTGGTGTCTGTGGAGAACATGTTGGGTCTTCTGTGTTCAGCATTTTTTTCTCTTTTTTTAAAGAAGGGCTGGATGCAAGAAGTTTTTCCAAGCTTTCCTGTCCAGTATTGCTTACTAACAAAGCAACTGGAGCAAAAGAGAAGAAGCTATTAGCACATTGTCACTTAGAGTTTCTTAAGCCTTGTCCCATTTGTGTGTTTCCACTGCAGAGAATTAATCAAAGTGGCATCTGTTGTTACATCTGACATATGCAGGTTGTCTACAGAGCTGGACAAGTGGCGTCAGCGATGCTGTATATTCAGGAAGGCTTCACGCTCAGTTCCTTTTTATCTGGTGTGTTCTCTGGGTACAGCCAGTTTCTTTATTCATCAGACTAAGGCTGTACATTTTAATATTAGAGAGTGATACTTATGGTATAGTTAGCTTTAAATTCAGGAATGGCTTGTTTTTTCAGCATCTTCACAGGCATTTTTGTGCTTCATATTCTTTTAGTAGCTTTCTTTGAGTTAATGGATGCATCTGGATTCAGGGTTTGAATTCTGAAATGGCAGTTTACTACCATGTAACTTTGGGGAAGTTATTGAATTTCTCTGTGCTTTAGTTTCTTTATCTGTAAGATAAGTGTAATAACAATAAACTTCATAGATTTATTTTGAAAATTAAATGATATATTACATATAAGTAGTGCCTGGCGCATAGTAAATCATCAGTAAGTCTTAGTAGTTTTTTTTTTTTTTTTTTTTGAGACAGAATCTAAAGCTGTCACCAGGGGTAGTGTCATGGCGTTATAGCTCATAGCCACTTCCAACTCTTGGGCTCAAGAGATCTCTTGCCTCAATTTTTTCTATTTTAGTAGAGACAGGGTCTTGCTTTTGTTCTGGCTGGTCTCAAACTCATGATCTCAAGCAATCTATCTGCCTCAGCCTCCCATAGTACTAGGATTACAGGCGTGAGCCACCACGCCCTGCCCTGATCTTAGCTGTTGTTATTCTTGTGGGGAACAGTGATATTGTTAAATGCTTTAATTATGTAGTATTATTCCAAAACTTGTCACTAAAGTTGCCATACATAAGGAAAATAGGAAATTGTAGCTACATCTACTTTTATCTACAAAATACTCATTACAAAATTTTACAAAGAGGTGACAACAGGTAGAAAATATTTTGTAAAATTTTGTAATGAATATTTTGTAGATAAAGGTACATTTAGCTACAGTTTTTCATTTTCCTGGTGTATGGTGACTTTATGGGTGGCCTTTGGGACACCCTATAAGAATCTGTATTTTCAAAGTCACTGATTACTTGAGTATATTTTATATTAATATTTCAATAGAAATAACTGAACTTTGCAAGTCTTCCTCATCCTGCGCAAGGTACTTGTGATGTTTTCTCTGCTTAGACCAATTTTAAGCTGGTATACCTATCTTTAGAAATGGTTTTAGGATTTTTTTTTTTTCTTTGCAGTGACAGTCTCCCTTTATCACCCTCGGTAGAGTGCCGTAGCATCACACAGATAACAGCAACCTCCAGCTTCTGGGCTTAGGCAATTCTCTTGCCTCAGCTTCCCCAGTAGGTGGGACTACAGGCACCTGCCACAACGCCCAGCTATTTTTTGTTGCAGTTTGGCTGGGGCCAGCGCCCTACCCACTGATCCACAGGCACCGCCTGGGGTCAAGTACATTTTTGAGAAATATGTCTCTGAAGACTGCACTGTCCATTTTCTGTGGGTATCTTCTTTTATCTTCCTTTCATTGCAAATCTGAATGTGTTCAGAAATATGCTTGAGCACCTCATTCATTTCCAAGTTACTTAGGCATATTAAAAAAAAGAAAGGTTAATAGTTGGCTCCTGGCTTGGCGCCTGTAGCTCAGTGTCTAGGGCACCAGCCACATACACTGTAGCTGGTGGGTTCAAACCCAGCCCGGGCCTGCTAAACAACAATGACAACTACAACCAAAAAATAGCCGGGCATTGTGGCGGGTGCCTATAGTTCCAGCTGCTTGGGAGGCAGAGGCAAGAGAATTGCTTAAGCCAGCAGTTTTCAACCTGTGTATTAAAGGGCTGTGGCATTAGGAAGGTTGAGAACTGCTGGCTTAAGGCCAAGAATTTGAGGTTGCTGTGAGCTGTGATGGCACAGCACTCCACTGAGGGTGACATAGTGAGACTCATCTCCAAAAAAAAAAAAAAAAGCTCCTGTTCACCCACCTAGGACTTTTTTGGCCCTTCCGGGGCACTGCTGCTGGTCCTGGTGCCTCCTCACTTAGATTGTTTCCTTTTGGAATTCATTCTGCTTGCTTTTGTGTTACAGTAGGGAGTTGGAGGCATTATTTGAGTTCACTGGCTTATGTGCTGTGTGCCTCCACATTTAGGAGGATCCTTGGCCTCTTGGGTTTTTCATCTCCAGGCCAGGCTGGACTCTCACCTTCTACACAAACTTGGGGTTTCTCAACTTCAGCACAGTTGACATTTTGGCCGAATAATTGTTCTGGAGGCTGTCCTGTGCATTAGAGGATGTTTGGTAGTGTTCCTGGACTCCATGCTGTGGACACCAGCACCAGCACCCACCCCCACCCTTCTGCAGTGGGAACAGTTAAAAATGTCTTCAGACTGTCGAATGCCCTCTGCGTTGTAGAATTATCCCTGGCTAAGAACCACAGGTTTGGATCACTGAGTTCCAACATGTCAGGAGCAGATGCACACCCTGTCATATTTAGCTTCTAGTGCAGCAGTTCTCAACCTTCCTAATGCCGCGACCCTTTAATTCAGTTCCTCATGTTGTGGTGACCCCCAACCATAAAATTATTTTCATTGCTACTTCATAACTGTAATTTTGCTACTGTTATGAGTCATAATGTAAATATCTGATAATGCAGGATGTATTTTCATTGCTACAAAGGGGTTGTGACCCACAGGTT
The DNA here is from genome assembly GCA_963574355.1 of Loris lydekkerianus. Taxonomy (NCBI): domain Eukaryota; kingdom Metazoa; phylum Chordata; class Mammalia; order Primates; family Lorisidae; genus Loris; species Loris lydekkerianus. Next base: position 414 of record CAUYPK010155084.1, on the reverse strand, counting down.
GAGAACTGCTGGTCTAGAGTTTTATCTGAGTCTCAAAATTTGAAGTTCTAAGATATAGGTTGGTTGATTTATCTGAAAATATATATGTATTTAAAAGTACTTTTGAATTATTTAGGTACCAAAATCTCTAAATAAGAAAAATGAAAAATCCTACAGCACAGAAGTTTTTCTTGTATTACGATACCTAATAGGTTAACCCAGCAGTTCTTAATATGTGGTCCTGAGAACAGCAACATTAATATCATCTAAGAATTTGTTAAAAATGCAAAATTGGAAAAGATGGCGGCTGAGTAACAGCTTCCCTGTAACTGGGCCTGGCGAATCTGGGGAGACAAGACTCCAGACATCTCTTGCCGGTGGGATCTGCCTACAATCATCCCTTTGAGGACACAGAGAGCCAGCAAGGGACTTCTG
>CAUYPK010155083.1:0-27428 GCA_963574355.1 Loris lydekkerianus | reverse complement strand
ATATATTTTTATTTTTGAAATTTACCAGTGGCTGCTGCATTTTCCACCTCAGCTTATACTCGAGTCACTAAGTTTTCCCAGTTTTTAGGGTAAAATTAAGGGGGTCGGCTTATACTCAGGTCGGCTTATACTCGAGTATATACGGTATATTTAACTCATTTATGTGTTTGTCTCCCTCACTTGCCTTGAAGGCAAGTAGGATTTCCTCTTCATTTCTACTCCCCTCAAGTCCAACGCAGTGAATGGTACATAGTGGTATCTCAATAAATGTTTACTGAGCAAAATTCATGTTCATTGGGGTTTTCAGTAGCTCTCAGGGGGCATTCAATGATATTATAGTTGCCTAAGTTTAGAAAAATTATTAATTGCAAAATGACTCATATGTGTATCTTTGTCTTGGGAAAAACACTCTTGGGAAAGAACACCAGTTTTGTTATAAGAGAACCACTAATCAACTTAAATTGCCAATACTGTAAATTGTTGTTATATAAGAAATTAAAATCCCATAAGTATTTTTTCTGTTACTCTTATAGTTTGCTTAAATACAGAATGAAGATGTTTGCCAAATAATTGGACTTCCCACAGAGTAGTGTTTTCCACTCAATCATTTGTTTCTTATCAATTGTGTTCCTCTTTATAGATAACTTCACTTGTATCAGCCACCTGGTCTAAAATTGCCTTTGTTTCTTTTCTCCTTTTATTCCTTATTGACTTTCTATTATGAAATAGAAAAGCAATGTTGTTTCTGAGCTTTATCATTACAGGTGTTCAGTGGGCATCTCTATGTCACTGAGAGGCATTTTTCATTCTATTCTTCTGAATTTTCAAACCTCAGTGCTCAGGATATAGATTCAACATAAAGAAGAGTTTGATTATATAGGAGATCATATAGTAAAACATTATAAATTCCTTTTTATCAGCAAATCCTTAATTTCCTGAGAGTGAATGTATTAGTTTTCTAGGGCCTCCATAACAATGTGCCACAGACTGGGTGGCTTAATAAAGCACAGATTAATTTCTTCATCTTTCTGGAGGCTACAGACCAAGACCGAGATATCAGCAGGGCTGTTTTCTTCTGAGAGCATCTCTCTTTGGCTTAGATCTTCTCCCGTGTTTTCACCAGGTCTTTCCCTGCATCTGTTTCCTGATCTCTTCTTTACGCAGACACTGGTCATAGTGGATTAGGACCTACCCATGTGATTTCATTTTATCTTTATTATCTCTTCTAAGGCTCTATTTCCAAATACAGTAATATTCTGAGATTCTAGGAGTTAGGACTTAGGACTCCAACACATGAAATTGGAAGGATTGGAAGGGACACACAATTCAGTCCGTAACAGTGAATAATATGGTAATTTAAATATCCCATGCAGATACTGAAGAGATTCTCAGGTTGCTGAAATACTTTTTGGTGACTATTTAATAAATATGTCTGCTTCTTTGCCTTTTCATAGATCTGAATGCTGCCTTCCTTTCTGTTCATAATTTTACCCTTGCCGATTTCTGGAACTGACTGCCCCAGATGGTCAGTGCAGAGAGAATGCTGGTGCTCCTCTCTCTTTAGGAATTCTGGAGTAAAAGTGTTATCAGAAAACAAAAGAGTACTTGTATACTTTTCTTTAAGATAAAAATAAACCATTATTTACCATTTACTGAGTTTTTATTTTGGGCAAGTCATTGTGCTGTAATTATCACAGCAAGTCTGCAGCATAGATGTCATTATCCCTGCTTGATAGATGAAGAAACTGAGGCTCAGAGAGATAAGTAACCTTGCCCTGAATGCCACTTCTTTTTCTTTCTTAGGACACCTGTTGATTGTGAGATTAGAAATGTGGGAAAGAAGTGAAAGATATATCAGATTCATAGCCATTCAGCTACTTGGTGGCAACCTGAGACTTAGGATCCTCAGTAGACGGCTGAAGTTGTCGCACAATCTACCACTTAAACTGGGTTGATTGACTCTGGGTTACTTTAGGCCACAGGTTTGGACTATGGCCTGGATTGAATTACGGTTGTCTTGGCAACTCTGACTTAGAGGTGAACTCAAAACTTTAGAATAGGTAATATGAACTCTAGGAAGGTAGATTACCAAATGTGTTTTATTATGGGATTGTAGGACATTATTACAGGGGACAGCTTGGAATGAGCTGTAGATCAGTGTTTTTGTACCCTAACTCAGAACAATGTGAATAGCTTTCAAAATGCCTGGGTTTCACCCATAGAGACCTTTATTGAGATGGGTATGGGTCTTAACGTCTGTAGTTTTAAACAGTTGCTAGAGTCAATCTGATATACAGCCAAAGTTAGGAATTAATGAGCACGGCCAGGGGATGGCAAGCTATGGCCAATCGACCAAATCTGGCTTGGTGCCTGTTTTTGTGTAACCCATAAACTAAGACTAGTTTCTAATTTTTAAATAGTTTTTAAAAATTATGAGAATAATATTTTGTGACACATGAAAATTATATGAAATTTAAATTCCAGTTTTCATAATTCAAATTTTATTGGCCTACAGACTTTCTCATTTATGTATTTTCTATGTCTGCTTTCCTGCTACAGCAACAGAGTTGAGTAGTTGTAATAAAGAGCATGTTGCCCATAAAGTATGAATTGTATGGCCTTTTACAGAAAATATTTCTTGACCCCCAACTTAGGTTAAGTAGAGGTCATCACAGAGCTGGTTTAGAGCTTAAAAAGGAGTCATAGGCTCGGTGCCCGTAGCTCATTGGTTAAGGCGCTGGCCACATACATTGGGGCTGGCAGTTTGAACCCTACCCAGGCCTGCTAAACAACAATGACAACTACACCAAAAAATAGCCAGGTGTCATGGGCACCTGTAGTCCCAGCTACTTGAGAGTCTGAGGCAGGTGAATCACTGAAGCCCAAGAATTAGAGGTTGCTATGAGCTGGGGCAACATAGTGAGACTCTGTCTTAAAAAAAAAGGAGGCATAGATTTGTGTAACTTGTGTGTGTAGTATATTTTGCATTTTATTTTCCTGTGTTTTTTCCCCCTAGCAGTGCAAAATAGATGAATCTGTACCAAAGATGATTGAACACATACTTTTTTCTCAAAACACACAAGTACAAAGAACATAGAATCTATGAAACAAAATGATCCAAATCTTTTTAACACTTTACTGAGGATATTCTAGATTTCCCTTCTAATATCCATTTTCTATTTCATTTCCACCCCCGAAACCCTTCCTTTTTTTTCTTTCTTTCTTTCTTTTTTTTTTTTTTTTTTAATTTTGTCTTTCCCCAACCTTCTGTTCCATGTTTTGAGATTAATGGCAGCTAGGTGCTTGAGAACATTTACTTTCCTTGATTCAATGTTGGAAAAAAGGGAGCAGTATTTATAGGAATGATTCCAATATAAAAATTTAGTTGAGCAAGATTAGGAAAATACCACTGCTGGTCATGTTGGTTTATTTCTACCTTCTGCTTTTCATCCAGTTGGATCCAGAAAACAAGAAAAGCACTGAGGGTAGTAAAATTCACAGTAAATGGAAAAAACTGAGGAAGCTAAATCTCTACCATTAGGCTGTGTTTTGTGCAGAGATGTAGGCACTATTTGCTTCCAAACCAGCCCATCCAGTTCAGAATATGAGGGATCATAACCTTATACTTGGGCGTAGTACTTTTTGTTTTTACTAATATTTTTGATGGTGCTAATGGTTGGGGGTGACAGGAAGTAAGAGATTGATATATATCAGTTTTTGTAAGCATATGATACCATGGATTTAAAAAAAAAATTATAATGTGTATCGATTGAACTGATAAAAAAATTATGTGATTTCCAAATAGTTTCTAGTGATCATGATGATAGTTTTCTACGACCTTGAGAATCTCCTTATGAAACTGCCTGGTGTCTTGGGTACTGCAAGGCCACCTTCATGTTTACATGTTCTCATTTTTATCCTGTCCTTCCTCCATTCTAGTGAAGTGGCTACAATCCCAGGCATATTTCCCCTACAGCCACCTGGAAGGAAGCCAGTAATGTCATTACAGATGGCAGTGTGCCCAGACTATCTTAAAAAAGCATCATCTCTGCTACTAATTAAGTTTCAGGAAGGGTGATATTTGCTTTTATATTAACAAGAATTTTGAAAGGCTAAGGGCAGGTATGTTAGAAGTGATCCTCTTATTCCTAAATTCATGCCTAAACTTAATTGTCCTTCACCTTTCCTGCTCATAAGTTTGGCAGACTGTCTGCTGGATGATAAACGGTTTGAAAGGGACAAAAGTAGGTAATACTTGCATGTTATGTATTTCATACCATGGTCTCAATTTATTTTCCTTTTTTTTTTTTTTTTTAAGGGTTCTGTACATTGGCCTGGCCTGCAATACAGCTCGCTACATTTATATTTCTTACCTAGAAAATGCCTGGACTGTTCTCCCCATGGAAGTTCTTCAAGGTAAGTTAATAGCTGGAATTTACATTATTTTTCCACTCACCTAAGCTATGACTATGTAAAAGTCCAGTGGCTTGTAGCATCTGATTCTATAAAGGAAGGGTGGACCTACTGTTGTATATAATTTTGAAAAGGTTGTCAAGGAAGAGATGACATCAGGGGAGCTGGGTCCTCAGTTACCCTCAGTGCTTTTCTGGGTTGAGGCAAACAAAGCTGGATTTGATCCACATCCCTGTGATTAAACAAAGGAAGAGGAACTCTAGGATAAATTCCTAAATTCTATTGTGAGACATCTAAAGGTGGTTTTTTTGTAAGTTTACTATGCTTATTGAAAAAAAACTTATTTTTATGACATCTGGTGATTCATAACTAACGTTTTATAGTCACACTGTTTTCTTATAAACTTTTTAAATCTTTGCTCAAATATCTTGATATGACTTCTCTTTTCTTCAGTGTACTGTTTCCCATCAAAATACAACTCTGGAAAACTTTCAAGGAGGCTCTTGCCATGTGGCTCAGGAACACTGAAAACATGAATTTCTTTCTATTCAAAGCTTATTCCCATATAAGCACAAATAACCCTTGACTGTATCCTGAAGAGCTGCCTGTTAGCAGCTTGGCTGAACCATTTAGTAATTAGCATTATGATTAAAGTAAAGGATTGGGGCAGTATCACTGGAATTGAGGTCTTCAGTGACTGCCTAGTTTACTAATCATTAATTGTACTAAACAGTCTGTGATTATATACAATTTCAGTAGCATTTTAGATTGCCATTATCATTTTCCCTTACCCTAAGGATGCTAATACAGTACCATCAATGTAATTAATTTCTTGTCATGATGAAAGATTGATTCTTTCAATCAAAAGATTCACAATTTTACATCTAAACAGAATGTATGAAATGCACATGTATTCATCAAATTCCATTGGGGCAATGAAAAAAAACCCTAATTGAAGGAGATACAGGCTTGATGCCTGTAGCACAGTGGTTATGGTGCCAGCCACATACACTGAGGCTGGCGAGTTCCAACATGGCCCGGGCCAGCTAAACAACAATGACAACTGCAACAAAAAATAGCTGGGCCTCGTGGCAGGGCCTGTAGTCCCAGCTAGTAGGGAGGCTGAGGCAAGAGAATAGCTTAAGCCCAAGAGTTTGAGGTTGCTGTGAGCGGTGATGCCATGGCTCTCTACCTAGGGCAACATAGTGAGGCTCTGTCTCAAAAAAAAAAGATAAATTATATTCACATTATAATTATTAAATTCAAATATATATATACATTTTAAAGGGGCTTTTCTCAAACCTGATGCAATGGTATGTAAAAGGGGATACAAATATGTAGAATGGAAATATGGTCTTACAATAGGAGTTACCTTTTTTAGTAATCCTTTCCTGCCTTACTGAATCCTAAGGAGGAGAGTCCTTGAGAGGCCTTGTGAGGAGGCACACATCTCAGTACTGTGTCATTTAAGAATAACAAATCAATAAACATGAACTGCAGGAAAGAATCATGCAGGAACAAGGTATATGAGACACAGTTTTACCATTGCCCAACTTTAGTTTCTGTTCTATCCTTGCCTAGTTTAATGCTTGCTTTAATTGTTTTATTTATTGGCTTGCCACAGTATGCTGACTCTACAAATGGAGATACGTATACTTACAGAAAAGAAGGTGCTGTATATTGTAATAATATATAAATATACCTTTTTTTCTCCTTTTAATTTTATATGAATTAGGTGGAAAAGGACAGTTTGCCTAAGTGCCTCAGGAACAGAGAGCATTCATGAAATAGAGGAATAAGAAGAATTTTATAAAAGAAGAAAACAAACACTGTTGTGAACTTAAAAACTCTTTTTGCTTGTTAATTTAACAAAGAGGTACAAAATGGTAATTAAGAGCCAGTATGTTGAGTTCAGGGAATGTAATAAAATATGCAGGGTGTCCACAAAGTTTGGGAACAGCTATTTTATTTTAAATTGCACATGAACTTTATGGACATCCTGTACATATATTAATTCATGCCCTAGTGTCTCACCATATGTTTTGGAAGAGAGATGTGTGAAACACATTCAGTACTGCACAGTGTGTTAGGTGGAATCATAGGAAGACGTGCTAGGTAACACACAAAGAGCTCAGTGGAGAAAATCATTAACTTTGTGAAGCAAGGAGTGGGAGGACAAAGATTTTATTTAAAAATTCCCAAAGGAAATCACATGAGCTGGGTTTTAAAAGGCAAATAGGAATCCGCCATGTGGCTTAAAGAGAGCAGCCCTACAGAGTCATGTGCTAAGCACAGAGTGGAAAGCAGAATGGCACCTTCAAGGAACATAACATGTGCTGTGGCTAGGGCTTTAGGGATTTATCGTTTCGGGCTGCTGACCCCAGATATATTTGTATAAACTTGTATGCACCTCAGGGTGTTTATCCCAGGATTTTTCTAAACAAATTCAACTTCCCATGGCAGGCTACCATTTATTCTTCTGGGTTTCACTTTATTTTGCCGGGGGCCATTAGGAACCTAGTTACTGGTCTGAAGGAAGCAAAAAAAAAAAAAAAAAAGAGTGATCTGTAAACAGTCTCTTCATCCAATAGAGGCCTCTAAGACCAGTTTCCACAAACTCCTCCTTTGTTTCTAAAGCTGGAGGAGATGGTTTCATTCCCTGGCAGAGGTGAATGCTGAGTAATTTGACTGTACAACAAAACATAATCCCCTGCCTTTGTTTGAACCACAAAAATAGCAGATCGTCCATGTGGAATAAATCTTGTGTCACGTGAATATACTTCTGACTGAAAAAGTTTGTTTTGCTAGTATGGATTCTTCTACCTTTACAAGCCTTATCCAAAACACTTTAAAGTCCCTATGCTTAAAGGAGACTCTCCTTGGAGTTTCTTGATCATCCACTCAGCATTCTATCTCCTCTGGTAACAATCAGCAGATGGGTTAAAAGCAAATTTCCTCCTCCTTAGACCTGTAGAAAGGAGGCTATGCAGGTATTTAGTTGGAGGTCAAGGTAAGACCATTGTATATTCTCTGTTGGGTATTGTTAGGTCATTTCTTTCCCATGATCTTTCTCACATTCAGTAGCTGATTTTCTCTTGCAGCCTTATACCCTTGTAGCAATACAGCTACCATCTGCAGCAAACTTGTTCAGTAGGCAAATGGTGGCACCATATAAAGAAGCATAAGATGTACTTCCTTACCTTACTTGAGTGAATGGCTCCAGGACTGAAGGGTGAAAATGTGGTCTGGGTCAGCTCCCTTTCTGTAGGATGCTCTAACAGTGGGAGCTGGGTTAAGATTTTGATGAAAGATGGCTTTTTAATATTACCAGTTAGAAAAGCAGGAGCTGACATTTATAAAACTTTACTCTGTCTATTCAGCTGAGTAAGACCCATATTTTCCTTCATCTTATGTTCTAGAAGAGCATAGAAAAATTATAAGAGGATTACTATGCGTCCTTTATCTAACAGTGGAAATTCTACACATGATTTCAATCTGTTATCATTCATATTAAAAATTTTATTTGGCATAATCTGTAAAACACAAGTTATTTGTCACATGAATACATAAAATAGGCAAATGCTTTATTTTTTATTTTTTGATAAACGCTTTGAGCATTTCAGTTGATAAATTGGCATATAAAAGTCATTGGTGTTACTGTTAAAATTAATTTTCAATCAGAAAAGTCTTATAAAGTATAATAGAACAACTTTATTCTTTGCTACCCTATGTTTTGCAGTTACTAAATGTTCTTTAAAATTATTTTGTCCATTCAGAATTCATTTGAGATGTCTTCTGATCTAAGAATCTCTTTCTGGCAGTTGTGTTCCATATTACTCTCCCTTTGCTGAACTGTTCTTAGGCTTATGTACTGTGTTTTATAGTTTAGTACTTAATTGTTCCCTAATTATTTCATAAATATTAAATTTATTAACTAATTTAGTTTAAACTTTTGAGTGCAAAGACCATGCCTTACATTGTTTGAATTCACCAAAGAGACATATGTATAGGAAGATGCACTGTAAGTGCCTAATTTTTTATTCATTTTACAGTCCCTTGTGTTATATATAATAGTCGGTATTTTCTAATTTTTGAATCTTTTGAATAAGGTCAGGTGGGGTGGCTTCCGCCTGTTAGTCCTAGCACCTTGGGTGGCCAAGGAGGAGGATTTGAGGTCAGGAGTTCAAGACTAGCCTAACCAAGACTCAGACCCTCTCTCTGCTAAAAATGGAAAAAGCTGGGTACAGTGTTACATGTCTGTAGTCCCAGCTATTGGGGAGGCTGAGGCAGGGGGTTCACTTGAGCCCAGGAGTTTGAGGTTGCAGTGAGCTATGATGATGCCACTGCACTCTAGCCCGGGGTGACAGATCAAGATTCTGTCTCAAAAACAAAAGAAAAACCAAAGCTCAAATAATATGGGAAGTTCTGTCTCAAAAACTTATAAAGAGAATTTGAAAATAAATTTAAAAGCCAAACTTTAATAACTCTTCCTATGACGACATTTTACTATCCATAACACACTTAAAGTTATCTTTGGGGAAGTGAAATTTCTACTGGCTTTGATGTAAAAGTTTCTTGTGTGTTGGCTTTACGTGGTACAACAACACTGAGCATGCAGTATACTGCGTTGCCAAGTCTTGACATTAAAAGTGCTCAGTTGGGCATGGTGGTCACCTAAAACCTGCTTGAAGATGCACCACAGGTGTGGTACCAGCATGCAAAATTAAAGGAAGGCCCCAAACATTGTTACATCAGTTACTTTTTAAAAAAACAACTTAGAATTTTTTTAACAAGCTAAAACTTATGGAAGAGATTGTTTAATTTCTTCTCTCCACTTATACTCATATGTGAGAGTTGGAGGCTTTCTCCTAGTTATCTAGGGTCCCTTTTATCCTTAAATACATTCTTCATCATATCCAAGCACACAGAGTACTGTCTACCTAGGTTCAGTTCAACACCCTTTTATTCAGCGGCTGTTACATGTCAAGCCCTGTGTTGGGTGCTGTACGTGTCTGTTCTCAAGGAGCTAACTCTGCACCTCCATCAGGTAAATACAGCCTCTTTTCACCCACAAGCCTGACGTTTCACGATGGCTTAGGAAATATTATGTATATCATCACATTCTATCTGGCATGCTTAATAAATGCTGTTAAATGAATGCATGAAGAGGATTCTTGTAGTGTTGTATGTTGGCAGATGTGGGAATGTTGGCCTTTAATAACAATTGTTGCATGTCTTATGTAAAGTCCTTTTCTTACAACACACACAAGGTTCATGCTGCTGCTGCGAAGTCCATTGCTCTGTGTAGAGTCCTCTGTAGAGTCCACCATTGCTGTTGGTGGCCCCAACTCTGGCAGACTGTCTTGATATTCAGCTGCTCTATTTCCTTTTCTTCATCGGCATACAGCTAGACAGTCTCCCTTCCAGTTAGTTAAGACCATGTGATAGATTCTGGCCAGTGGAATATGAGCAGTAATGATGTGTGTCATCTTCTAAACCTGACCCACAAAGTTCCCCGTGTGCTATCCTCTCCTCCCTCCTCTCTCAGGTGGATTTGGACACCAGCGATTGAAGATAGCAGAGCCTTTTTAGCTTGAGTCCCTGAGCAGAGCCTGCTATTCCTCTGTGTCTCCTCATTGGATGTCATGTGAGCAAGAAAATAAAATGTCTAATGTGTGAAACTACTAAGATTCCACGGTTTATCTGTTAGAAAAGCTAGCATTACCTTAACTAATACAGACTTTTATTGCCTGCCCAGTGGAGAACTTTTCTCAGGTGCTTACTATTTTCACCAGGCTGATCTTTCAGAAGTGTATTTTTAATCACAGTATTTGAGAGTTCCACTGAACTAATGAAAATGGATGCTTTGGTCTGCGAATGGGAAAGATTTGCCACAGCTGATTTTTGTTTATCAGTGCCAAAGAGATACTTAGGTTTTGTTTAGTGAGCATAAGTCAGTGGCAGAAGCAAGAAAAACAAAATAATGCTAGTTTCCCAATACCAAGTCAGTTCTCCCTCCTCCCAGCCATTATGATGTGATTTCCCCAGGCCAAACGGCATTTGACAAAGAGCAGCCGTTGAATGAGAAGAAAGGATTTTTTTCTTTGACCATACATTTATTACAATAGAGCATTCTTGTGTGCCAGAAATGAACGATTTTGAAATGCATATTGTAGAATCAGACACCAGTATTGAACATTGTAAGGTAAAGAGTTATTTGGGGCATACGTGTTGGTAATATATACGATATGTCAGCTCTTTTGGGAAAGAGTGGGGAAGAGGGTAGTAAAAATATCCATTTTTTAAATGGTAGGCTGTTGGACAAGTTTGGTGTTATCAATAAAACTACTCAAAGTAGATGGTTACATTTACTGTGGAACACTTCTAATAATTGTTATAAGGACGTACAGCAGTATTTAAGCATTCAAGTTGTGACCTTAGACAACTTGAATTCGAATTGTGTTCCACTGCTTAGCTGTCTGTGTGACTTTGGTAAAGGCACCCTCATCTCCCTGTGCCTTCACATCTTTTGGATAATGAAAAAAAATTACTGTGCCTATTATGGGGAGGAATAGATTAAATAATCTGTGTAAAACACTTAGCAATTTCTCTTAGTATAAGCTGCTATAATAATATTATCAATGAAAAATGTAATGTTAATCAAAATTATTGATTCCAGATTATTCAAATGTAAATTATCCCCAAGTAGTTGAGGTCTTGGCAGTAGGCCAGGAGCTAATCCTGAGGGATCCCTGTAAAGGTAAGGTTTATGTGACCTTTTTGGTCTCTGAAAGTCATTCGTTGCCAGTCCATATGTTTATTAAGCACGTATTATGGGAGCTGGTGTTGAATTGCCACTGAAGATACGTCAGTAGTTATACCTTCAAGCAGCCCAGGAGATGTAAACACATATTGCCAGGAGAGTCCGTGTTATTATTATCAGTCAGGAGTAAAATCTTTTTATTTCTGTTGTGTAATTTACTAACTTGGTTATCTCATAGGTTCAGAAATTTATAACTCTAGTATAAATATATTTACCTGTGCCACTAAATAAATTTGCTTATTTTATCACATAGTGAATAATCACCTACTGCTCTTTCACAGTTCTTTAATAAAAAGTAAAGAAGGGGCTGGATGTGGTAGCTCATGCCTATAGTCCTAGCTATAGGAGGCTGAAGCAGAGGGCTCTCTTGAGATCAGGAGTTCAGGAGTTCAAGATCAGCCTGGGCAACAGCAAGGCCCCATCTCTCCAAAATTAAAAAATTAGCTGGGCATGGTGGCATGTGCCTATAGTCCCAGCTACTGGGAAAGCTGAGGCAGGAGGATGGCTTGAGTCCAGGAGTTTAAGGCTGCAGTGAGCTATGACTACACCACTGCACTCCAGCCCAGGTGACAGAGCATGATCTGGTCTCAAAAAAAAAAAAAAAAAAAAGTAAAGTAGAAGCTAGAAGCATTTTGTTTTCCTAGTTCATGATATATTTTATCCCCTAAATTTTACAGGAGAGATGTTTTAGGTAGCACAATTCCTAAGGCTTTCATAATCTTGTCTTACAAATTTGGAAAATGGTAGAGGTTTTTATGTGTCTGGGTTGCCTTTTCATTATGTTTAAACTAGAAGACCAGAACACAACTGTAGTAAAAATATTGGCAAATGAGTTTACTAGAAAGTTGCATATTCAGGGTTAAGAACAAGAACCCCAAGTCCACAACTGTCTTCTATACACATGTGATGTTCCTGACCCAATTTCTTTTTAAAGACTGTTTGGTTTTTTTGGTTTCTTTTTTAAGAATTGGGATGAATTTAATTGGTTCTTCCATTTAAATTATATTTTGATAAAAGTTATTTTAGGGAAATCAATTTTAATCCTTCCTTGGGAAACACTATATCATAAAGGCAGAATGGCTTCCATCCTTCTACTTTTAGTACCTGAGTTGGTTTTTTTTTTACTGTCTGCTTTACCATTTTTTCCTGCAGTTAATGCCCTTAGTTACTTTAAAGAATATAGTTCCCAATTATCTAATCAGTCTCAAAAAGCAATAAGGAAGCTAGAAATCTAACTGTAGAGAATATTTCACAACTGACTCTTAATACCAGCCAATAAATTCTAAAAATAGTTTAAAAGTATCATTACTTAAGTCATCCTGCAAGAAAACGCTTTAATTATCTTAGAACACTCAAGAGTTTTAGAACATGCTCAGAGTTTTGAAGGAACAAAAAGGAGAACAAATTTTGTTGGAAAATTTTGTGTGTGTCCAAGACTCCATACTTAAGAGAATAATTGCTAAAATTATATTTAATCTTGAATCATAACAAAAAATATATTTTAATGTTTTGATCACATATATACATAGGCCCATCTTTGGCCCTGGGCAAGGAGTGAATGGAAGTTATTCTTTAATGATTACAGAGTTTTGTTTGGGATGATAAAGTTTTAGAGATGGATGCTTGTGATGGTTGCACAACATTGCGAGTGTACTCAATGCCAATGAACTGTACTTTTAAAAATGGCTCAATGGTAAATTTTGTTATGTATATTTTACCACAGAAAATACATTAATAAATAATTCACATTTCAAAAAAAAGTAACCCAAAAAGTGCTGGCCAGTCAAGCCCTCCTGCTTTCCCTCCTCCCAGGAGTGACACATGCAGCCATCTGGGCCGCATGCATCTCTTACCTCAGTGCAGCTGTTCCCCCGGAGCTGAGGACATCTGCTCAGGGCATCCTGCAGGGCCTTCACCTGGGTCTGGGGAGAGGCTGCGGAGCCATGATCGGAGGCGTGTTAGTCAATTATTTTGGTAAGAATGGCTTTCTCTTTCTTCTTAGCAAAGTATCTCAGGAATGGAAGAAAAAGTATCCAATGTACTCAGCCCTGCTATGAAGCTAAATTATAGCTTTCACATGAAGGCTGTAACCCAACTATAGCACAAGACTATGAGGAAAGGGCCAAGGAAGGGGAAGGGAGGGGGTAGGTGAGGGGGGAGGAAGGGTGATGGGTGGGACCACATCTACGGTGCATCTTAGAATGGGTACAGGCGAAACTTACTAAAGGCAAAATACAAATTCTACATACAATAACTAAGAAAATGCTATGAAGGCTACTTTGAACAGTTTGATGAGAATATTTCAGATTGTATATGAAACCAGCACATCGTACCTCTTGATTGCACTAATGTACACAGCTATGATTTAACAATAAAAAAAAAGAATAGCTTTCTCTGTTTTCCTTTGATAAAAACATGATTTTTCAGCAACATCTCAATAAACTATCAAATTATTATTTTTTGTTTGTTTGTTTGTTTGTTTTTTGCAGTTTTGGCCAGGGCTGGGTTTGAACCTGCCACCTCTGGCATAGGGGACCAGCGCCCTACTCCTTTGAGCCATAGGCACAGCCCTATCAAATTATTTTTAAAGATTGCTAGAAGCTAAACTCTGGTATTCATATTCTCTTTCCTGATTTCATGGTGCTCATGGTTATAAGGTGGTGTGCTTCAGTGGTTAAGCTGCTGACAGCCAGTTTGTAACTGTACACTCACCTCTGACAAACAGCCTAATGAGATGCTACAGAGATACTTCAAAGCACCAGACAAATGAAAAAGCACATGTGCTTTTAGTGTAAAGTCAGGTCCTCTAAACTTGCTGATAATAATGCCAAAAGAAAGAAAATTTGTCATTGTTACTCTATCAGGAGATTCTGAACCTGAGCTTTGGAAATGTCACTGCATTTACAATGACATTTGTCTGCCTTATCAGATTTCCCTTATTGGAACTATAGGGCCTGGGGTGGAAATGAGATTATTCTACTCTAGGGATATTAACTCCTCAGTCACCTATTTAAGGTGGGCCCAGGGATGAGTGACTTTATAGCTCTGTTTGAGTTGTGCCATTCCAATTATAAATTCATGGAGCTGTTTGTTAATAGTTGAGTAAATGGTCTTTATGAAGAGGAGAGCACCGTTGTAGGTAAAGGCATTCAGAGACAATCCTTTATAAATACAATTTTTATAACTGATCAATAACAGAGCCAATACGAGCACCTGGGTCTCCTGATACCTACACAGTCCTATATTTTTTCCCATTATAAGGAGATAAATGGCCAGCCACTTTTCTCTGGTTTAGCCAAACTGTGCATCCTCTGCCTTAAACTTTAGAATGGTGATTCTTGGACGAGGGCTTTCTGCCTGCATTTCCTGGAATTGCACTATGGAGTGCTCTGTCTGTTTCCACAGGGGCTGCTGCAACCTTCCGAGGAATTGGCATGGCCTGCCTGGTGATCCTCCTTCTCTTTGCCCTGATCCAGTGGCTAGCAGTGCCAGATGAGGAAGAAGGTGACCATCTTGTTCTTTCTTGATGGGGAAGTTACACATGCCCATTAGAAACCCAGAAGTGGTTAAAAAGTATACAACGGGCTCACTTGTCTAGGTTTTCTGAGTGGCATATACTGAATTCATGTACCTTTGTTAGAAAGAAGCCATCTATTATATAAAAAGAATCACGTAGCTTGGGGTTTTCTTGTTTTTTATTTCTTTATGGTACAAGGTACTAGGGAAGTATTTGGTTTTAAATTCTCATGGTATTCTAAAGGTATTTCAAATTTTAGTCAGAATAAAGGCTCTATAGTAATTTTACCACTAAGGATAGGGAGTGGTATTCATCTGTATGCTTTTGCCTTAATTCTGGGGGAAAAATGGCTGAACCTGAAAGTTGACATTTTCCCTGAACCAGGCATGGCCTTTATTAAAGTTGTTATACAAAAAGGAACATGTATCAAACACAAAGTGTAGATGAGAACAAGTTGACTCAACCTTTTAATGAAAAAGGCCAACCAGTACAAGGAAAATATTCTTTCTTAGCTCTTGGGTCCCAGAGCAGGGCTTGTCTTCTTTGGGTCCCCATGTCCTTTGAGGAGCTTTGGCCTCAGTTATCTGAAGTGCTTCTGTTAAGAGAAAAACTAGCTTGTTACAGAAACCTCAGAGACAGATTTTAATCTCAATGAGTTACTCAGAAAAAAAGATCAGTACTTGTTTTTCTCATTTTTGTTCTTTTATAATCCTAACTGGATCATCTCCCTTAACCTATCCTCAATCCCAGCCTTCTGTAAAAGGCCAATAAAAATAGCTGTCAGGTGGCTTTTTGTATTGATGCTTATCTCTATAATGGTAGTCCTGTAACTAGGCTTAAGGCAGCACTCGCTGTAACCTATGCCCCACAGCTGTTACATCTTAGTTAAATGAAAAATAGGTTTCTTAAGTAAATATAAACTAATTTCTATTAAGTTCTTGAAGGAGACCCCTAAAAGGTAAACATCTTGTTTATTTATTCAGTACTTGCACCAAGTAAAGAAGTCCTTGACAAAGAATAATTTATTAATATTGCCAAACACACTAGTATGGATTTATGGGAGTTTTGGTTTATTATTTTTCTACCTTTGTTTAAATATGTAGAAAATTCTGAAAATGATTTAAGTATTATTTTCTCTCCAGACAAGACAATGTTGGCAGAAAGGATTCCTGTTCCCTCTAGTCCGGTTCCCATAGCAACCATCGACTTGGTGCAGCAGCAGACAGAAGATGTCATGCCACGCATGGAGCCCAGACTTCCACCCAAGAAAACCAAGCACCAGGAAGAACAGGAAGATGTGAACAAACCAGCCTGGGGGGTCAGCTCTTCTCCTTGGGTGAACTTTGTCTACGCTCTCTACCAAATCAAAGAGATGATGCAACTAACAAGAGAAAACCGTGCTTCCGAGATACAGCCTTTGCAGGTAAAGTACCTCTGCTGGCTTAGCAATACTGCCTGTCACTGAAGACACCGTAAGTGGGATCATTTGTTTTAATCACTCATTTGTCAATCAACAAGATTTATTGACAGTCTCGTGGGGGAGACAGACGTGTAAACAGATAATCTCAGTACTCTGTGGAAAATAGAGAGATATATACAAGGTCCCACAGAGGGGAAATTCTGCCTTATGGAGTGGAGGAAGGCTTCACAGAGGACATGCTACTTTTATTTCTTGAAAGAGATAAATAAATCCTTTCTGATCTTATATATTTCTTTAAAATTTCTGTGTTGATAGGATACCAGTTGCAATGAGAATATATGGTTCTTGCCTTTAGGGACTATATTCATTAATCTCTATAATTCCAAAATTCCAGTGGGGGCATTATATATAATAGAACCACAATAAATATTTGTTTAATTAATAACGTAAACTATTGTGTGGGTCTAATAGGACACCTAACTCAGTGGAAATATGGTTATAAAGGTGGCCTTACCCCCCAAAAATATAAAGTGTGATTTCTCTTGTCCCTAGAGGAATAGTCTCTCCTAAGTAAAGTCAAATCATACTGATAAAACAGTATAGATGATTATATAATTAATGCTTTATCCTGACTTTGGAAAATGAGTCTGACTTCCATGAATACTTCTGCCAAACTAATAAATCCAGCTCCCCCCCCTTTTTTTTTTATTAATCACTCCCTTCTACTTGATAAATCCTGTCAGCTCTATATCTAGAATAGCTTGAGAATACACATTAAAAAAAAAATAAGGGTGAAGACTTAAAAATAAAGAAAAAGCTCAGTGTAGTGGCTTATACCTTAATCCCAGAACTTTGGAAGGCCAAGGCAGGAGGATTACCTAAACCCAAAAGTTCAAGACCAGCCTGGGTGACATAGTGAAACCCCATCTGTACAACCAATAAAAACACAAAAAATTAGCCAGGCATAGCAGCATACACCTATAGTCCCAGCTTGTGGGGAGGCTTGAGGAGGGAGAATTGCTTGAGCTCTGAAGTTCAAGGTTGCAGTGAACGTGGTCATTCTGCTGCACTCCAGCCTGGGCCACAGAATGAGACCCCCATCTCTTTACAAAAATTTTTTTGAGTAATTCTTCTTCTAGAAAATTTTAACTATTTTAATTAAATTTATCTTGAAGTTGTAAGCTAACATAAAGTCTTTGTATAATTTTAACTAAATCTGGTTCTTCACTGATAACCACATATATGCAGGTCCATTGCATGATCCTGTTTATTTTATCAGGATAATAAATTCACACAAATCCTGTACTCAGTCAAGAACTAGATATTCGGGTGGGAGGAACATATAGAGAGGGTTTTAATACCTTGAAGCAGGAGAAAGGATGATTGCTGCTTGAAGCAATGTTTTCAAAACTTTGTGCTCATCCTCATTTTCACAGAAGCCATTTAAACTTAAGCAGCATTAAACATTTTTTCAGGTATATTAAGATTAATAAAAACGATCAGGTAGTTATTCCAAAGATGACATTATTCTAAGTTTTTTATTTCATATTTTAGAATCAGTCACTGAAATAATACTTTCTTTTTGGTGCTCAGCTATTTGAAGTGATAGGTACAAAACTTGAAGGAAATGTCATTTAAAAACAAAAATATGATTCCTGACTTACAAAACCAATATGGCAGTCTATAGAAATTGCTGCTGGGGCTCAGTGCCCATAGCTCAGTGAGTAGGGAGCCAGCCACATACACCCAGGCTGGTGGGTTTGAGCCTGACCTGGACCTGTTAAACAGCAATGACAACTGCAACCAAAAAATAGCCGGGCATTGTGGCAGGTGCCTATATTCCCGGCTGCTCGGGAGACTGAGGTAAGAGAATTGCTTAAGCCCAAGAGTTTGAGGTTGCTGTGAGCTATGAGACTCTGTCTCAAAAAAAAGAAAGAAGGAAGGAAGGAAGGAAGGAAGGAAGGAAGGAAGGAAGGAAGGAAGGAAGGAAGGAAGGAAGGAAGGAATCACTGCTGGAAGTGTGCTAGCATGAGTGTGTATACTCACAGTTATTTACAACTAGTGACATAAGTGCATGTTTACATTCCCTTTTTTATATGGATTAAATTTCAGCATATTTTCTTAATTATAGGAAATTCTTTGCCTGGCTCTGCCTCCAAGGCCAAGAATCCCTTATTTCTTTGCTATCAGACAAAGTATCTTCTGACTCTTGAATCCTGCTGCCTGAGCAGGGATCCCAAGTTTGTTGTTCTGTGGTGCTTGCCACGTGGCTGGGGGTGCTCAGTAAATGTTTGCTGATGTAAATTGTTCGGCAGGTAGTAACAGGCATTTGGGCAGTGATGTTATTTTTTATCCGCAAGACACATCTGCTTATAGTGTTTGTGTTTTTCATGCGGCTCTGGCAGTTGCACATAGGAAAGGAGATGAAAGGTAAGACATTCTATCCTTATTCCTCTATCACTTGGTCCCTGAATGGGCACTTGAGGATAATCTCCCCATGTTTCCTGTATCTTCCTTGAAAACATACACAAAATTTGGATTGAATTGCTGTCACCGACTGGGGGGCATCTCCTTTTTCTTCCCTCCAGGTGACCAGTGAGAATCGGGAAGATTCTCCAGCTGGTAGGGCCCAGCCTGTCTCATGTGAGTCTCAATCTGACACATCTACAAACCAGCCATCCCCTGACGCTGCAGCATCTCAGACACAGACTGGCTCCGCTCACCCCAATATCGACCTGCACGTGGAGGAAAGTGAGGAACAGCAGGCTCAGCCGGCTGAGAGGGGACACTGAGGGCATCCTGCTCATCTCACACCCTGCATGGAACTGGGCTCCTCTGCCAGGACACAGGGCCAGGCCCCCAGTGAGGATACACTTTCCCCAGGAGGAGCACAGCACCGCATATGCTTCCAAATACTAAGCTCATTAACACAGAAACACACACAAAGGAGCTACAGTACATATTGGCAGGAAAAGGTAAATGTCCATAATCCCATTGGAACTACAGCAGGGAAATGGAGTTCAGTGAGGACTTTCGGTTCTTTGGTTGGGTAGGTTAAGGACAACAGGACTTCTCTGCCAGTGCAGTGAGACTTGAAACCAGCAGTTACACTAAGTAAGGAGAGGGTCTGAAAGTGTTTCAAGGTGAATGTTCATCTAATTTCCCTCTTGTGATTATTTATTCTAATTATTTGGTTCGTAAGCCAAACTAGGAAGAAACAATACATCTCTAATTTTGTTTTTCTTAAGAACCATTTAAAAAATTACAAGACATATTTAAGAAGCAACCATATAAAAATTAGTAGCATATGCTTTTTATTTAAAAATAAAACGTTTCATCAGAAACTTTGCATATCTCTAGCAAATATATTTTTATATGTGTATGGTATATAATGAAAAGAGTCAACTCTTTGAGCAACAAAAGCTGTTGTTGACTACTGCAAGCTAAGCTGAGCTTTAAAATGCCTTTTGTTTTAAATGGGCTTTGAAAAATACCAGAAATGAGGGAATATTTCAAATAAACCAACCAACTCAGTATCCTGTGGCTTGATAGAAAAGAGTTTACTAAATGTGTCGATACTGTAAATAGCCTCGACTGCTGTTTACTATTTTATAGTGATCTGGGCTCTCATCAGCTGATGGAATAAAATAAAAACATCACCGAATTCCTAAGAGTTCCTTTAATTAAGCAGTACTATTTACAAATAACAGTATAAGATTTAAGTGCCTGGGGGAGGGATATAATTTTTAACAATTACACATGGGTTAGTTTTGTTTTCATTTTGGTGAGGAAAAGGTGGTAAATAGGAAACCAGGAATGGAAAGGACGGCAATAAGGAAAAACTGTACTTTCCATCAACTAAAGAAAGAAATCTCAGAATATTCTTTCCATGAAGACATAGTCAGACACAGTCAGACACTGGACAATGCAGATGTGGGTATGCACCTGTAAATATCACCACTGTAGTCAGAACAATGGCCGGGTGAATCACACATAAAGCTTGCTGCAGAACACAAAAGTGGAGGTTCATAAGAAACTGGGGGTCTGGGGGGTGGCTGTGGAAAAGGGAACATGGCTTTAGTTGAATGAAGGTGAGTTACACATGTGTATTGTGAATAGTAGCGGTGGATGAGGAAAGAGTAGAGTTAGAAAGGAGCGACTTACCCTCCCCTCTGGCCCTGACGAGGCAGGATCAGTTGTAAACACTGGGCTTCTGCATGAGCCCACGTTCTACCCAATACTGCATCTGGGAGAAGAAATTCTGTGCTTGGGTATCTAGCTTCACCACAAACATAGCTTAAAAATAAACAACTGAAAGAAATAGAATTAAGCAAATAGTTATTTTTTGCACTTGAACTGAAAAGTACTGTATTGTAAGTTATGACTCATTTCAAGTGACCTTTAAAATCAGATGTATTTATTATGCTTGTGTAATTATAGAAATAAAGAAATGAGTGACAGGCTGAACCTCACCTATGAATGTACAGTATGTGGATTTTTGAAAATGACTGTAGGAAGTCAAAAACTTATACTGTGTCTTGTGTTTACAGTTCCGATTTATTCCTTTGAAAAGCCTGCTGTTTTGGAAGTGCACAGTTGACATGTTGAAATAAAAATAAATACCATTTTTAAATATTTCTTAAATGGTAAAGATGTGACCAAACAAATAAAAGCCCTTTACTCTGTAATGAATGAGGCAAATTCAATACACCTTTGTTAATGGAACATTTACTGTGACAGCCAATTCAGTAATGCAGTAATTTCAGCCTTTTAAGCTGAAACCTTCACGAGTTTGTGGACTTTGTGACTCCTCCTTCATGTCCTCAAAGTGCCATGTTATTTTAAAAAATATTAAAGTGAATTAAAATTAAATATTGATTTGAGAATTTTATAACCCCTCTTGAGATCTCTGGAAATACCCAAGGGTGTCACAAAGCCCAGGCTGGCAATCACTGCCTTAAGGACTTTTCCCTGTGATTATAGATACAGGAAATTATCCCAGAGTTCTGAATTTGTGTGGATCCAAAGAAGTTAGTTAGTGGTAATTTTTAAACTACCATATTCCTCAAGTCCTTAAGAAGTCATAGATTAGAATAGACATTGTCCAACAGGCAGTAAACTTTATGAAAAGCCTAAGGAATTCATAGGAAGAACAACACTGCTTTACTGGCTTGTTAATCCTGCCTAAGTCCCATGACGTAGACAGGTGGCTAAAATCTTCCATCTGATTACAGTTCCTTCCAGTAGTACGAGGCTGGGGGCTGCTGGGAACCATGATGTAAGGAGTATTCCCCTCAGCTGATTGGAATGTTAACAGTGAATCTGGGAAAAGGGAAACATATACATGGATATTGGGTGCTTGTTAGTGCTGACAAGACTATTAATTTTGTCCTTACAAAAACCATAGGTGGTACATATCACTATCCCAATTTTAACCATGAGGATTCTGAAATAGTTCAAGTTACACCACCAAAACCTCAGTCTGCTAGGCACCTCCCCTGAACCCTAAGCCGGGAGGCTGTTACCTGCTTGTGCTGTGGGAGAGCAAATAGTTTTAAAGCAGTCCTGGCTTAAACTGTTAACCATACATGCCTGATGTGCGTCTGTAACTGTATTCCCATTTAGGATTTCTAGGTATTTCCAGATTCCTAGAAATCAGCACCTTCAAACTTTGTTAATTGTGAGAAGAGCAGACCCATCACACTCTGGAGGTGATGGGGTAGTTCAGTAACTGCAGAGCTATGGAAGTCAGGAAGGGCAAGCAGACACACATCCATGGCTCAGTCCCTCCAGGCAGTGGCACTGTGTGACAGCACTGTCCAGGAGAACTTGCTGGGAAGATGGAAAGTTCTCTATCTGCACTAAGTGCTGTTGTACCATATATAGCATGGCACTGTAGATTGGGAGAAAGTAATATGATTATAGATGTAAGTGTTACCAAAATACAAGAGCTAGGCGTTGGTGGGGGAAATGAGCCACATTGGCTGTGAAGCCGTGGAAATGTGGCTAATGTGTCTAAGGAATTAATTTCTAACTTTAAACAGCCACATATGGCTCATGACCACCGCAGGTATAGAGGAAACGATCACCTCTGGGTGATCTCTGGGCCTCAGTTTCCTCATCTTCAGTATGACAAGGTGGAGCTTGAAACTGTTGTTCTGTGAATATAATAGCATGCTTGTGACAGAGCTGACTGTAGGGGAAGAAAAGGGTGATTTACCACTCAGAAATTCTTCAGTCCTTTGGTGCATGGGCACAAGACAAAGGCTATTTCTGAAGCCCAAAATCATGCCTGTATTTCCTTTTTTTTTTTTTTTAATTTTTTTACTGCTAGGATAAACCAGATATCATGCCTGTCATTTTTTTTTTTTTTTTTTTTAGCAAAGCTTTAAGAATATCCAGCTCAAGAATTCCACACCATCCAGGCACTTGGGAGTGATTACAGATGGGTACAGAATACAGGGGTAAGAGAAAGGGGAAGTAGTTTCTCAGGTCTGAAGGTAATGTACATCATGCCAGGACAAACTGTGGCTATGACAAAGGAATAATTGGAAACATTCTGATCTGTAGCATAGGGAAAAGTGACCCAGCTCTGGAGGGCACCTCTTACCCAGCTCCCATCTGCTTTGGGCAGCTAATGTCGGACCTCTTGCCCCAATGTGGCTCTAGGTTAGGTCCCAGTTTTTATGGGGCAACCCAGGAACCTTACAGTGCTGGGGTTAGGAATGTGGGCCCAGGGGTCAGCAAGTTTGGATTTGAGTCCCAGCTCTGCCAGTCAGAATTTACATGTACAGATGACCTTTCTGGGTCTTACCACTCTCCTCCATAAAATGGAGGTGATTACGGTATCTGCTTTACAGGTTGATGTTCAAATGAGATACCTGACCAATAGTGCACCCACCATAAATACTGCCAATGTGTGGCAAAAGGCCCAGGGCAGGAGGAGTGCTAGCTCGTTTCCCTCACCAGGGTCTAGCTCTTAGTATTTGGTTAACACTTAAATCTATAATCATGTTATATTTTCCCAATCTACAGTGCCATGCTATGATATCCAGTAGAAGCTCCATAGTTGACTGCCTGCTTAAGTTGATCAAATTTTCATAGACCAGACATATACCACATATACGTGTCAGTACAATAGGCCTAGTTCCTTATGCTGACTACCTCTATATGTTGACCAATTTTTTATAGCCCCTGAGGTGGTCAACTTACAGAGATTCTACCCTATGTACCTACATCTAGTAAGCTATATAATAAAGCATTCAGTCCAACACACATTGTAAACAATACATGGTTAGAGATGAGTTGGTTAAGAGATAAAATTAAGTAAAAAATGACAAGTGACATAATGAATGTCCAATTTCATAATGTGATGTCTGTAGAGAGGTTATAAAAGGGTTTATGGGCGGCACCCATAGCTCAGTGGGTGGGGCACCAGCCACATACACCCTGGCTAACCGGTTCAAACCCAGGCCAGGCCAGCTAAACAATGACAACTGTAACAAAAAATAGCCTGGCATTGTGGTGGGCACCTGTAGTCCAAGCTACTTGGGAGGCTGAGGCAAGAGAATTGCTTAAGCCCAAGAGTTTGAGGTTGCTGTGAGCTGTGACATCACAGCAATCTACCGAGGGTGACCTAGTGAGTAGTGAGACTCTGTCTCAAAAAAAAGGGGGGGAGGGTTATGTTCCATAACTTTTCTTTTTCTTCTTAGAAGTAACAACAAAATAAAGAACTCTATAATTATTTAACAATTATATACCATACTCTCCCAAATAGTTAGCTGAGGATGCTATTCTTTTAAACTATAAACTTATATTTGAAAAAGGTCAGGAATTTTTTTTTGTTGTCTGAAAAGATCAATAGAGTCCCAGAAAAATAACCTCTAGACCAGTGCCACTTGAAGTGTAGCGCTAACCCTAACCCTAATCCTGGTGGGCTGGTGCTGTCCGTGGACTATTGCTGGTGTGTAACAAAACAGAAATTAAGCATTTCAAAACATGTATGGCAATTTGACTTTCCTATGGTCACTGTGCTTGTATTTTATATGTCTTTTTAAAATTATTTCATTTTTCTGATTATTTTTAATGTGTCCTATAAAAGTATTATTTGTGATGAATTGTGGGGAAACTTGACCATCACCCAGCCAGCCTGAGAAGCAATGACCTGGACCACAGTCTACAGTGTCCACAGATACACTGTGTGCAGTATACACACATGCACATGTGCCTGGTGTATGCACAGCTAATCAGCAGATGTAGTCACTCGTGAATGCCTCATTCATGAGGCTGTTTCCTGAACTAACTTTTTAAAAAGATGATAATAACAAAAATAGAAAGAACATGGGCCCTGGGTGCAGCCACACTGGAGTTCTCAAGTTCTTACTGTACCACTTGATGTCCTTCAACAAACTTCTCTTACCTTGTCTGAGTTTTTCTTTGGATGAAAATGGAAATAATAATAAAAATACATCACACAGTGGTTATGAGATTCAAATGAAAAGCATAGAAGATGCTTAGTAATGATGGATCTGTAATAAATCTTAATACTCTATCCCTTTCTCCTTTTGATCACTGCCTTTTTTGGAAGATAGATCAAGTCTAAAAAATAAACAGATGCCTCAGATTATTTGAAGAAGAAACAGAAGAGCAGCTCACTGAATGCATCTTCCAAGATTTATCCCAAATCGCTGGTGACCTATTGAGGTACCACATGCAGGCATCAGAACAAAAATATGCAAGGTTATCTTAAAATGACTTGACTCCTAGGCCAGAGAAAGACTGAAGATTTTTGAGCAAAATACATGCCCACCAGAGGAGGTGAGATAATGATCAATCACAATAGATTGGAAAAACAGCAGTCACAGAGGAAAAAGTTGGCAGGGCCTGCAAAGGAAGCGGGGAGGTCATCTCATTAGCAAGGTTAGCCCCACTAGGGAGTGTTTGCATTTAATATTGGCATCACAATATTAAAAATACGTCAGTTCTATAACAACTTCCCTTTGTTCTGTTTCTGTTCATCAAGCAACCTTTTTATTATAATTTGACCCCTCATAAATCTGTCTTCTGAGACGAGAATCTGCTGGTCATATCAGTTCAAGTGTTTTTATCCTTAGGCCAATTATATTTTTGTGAATCACTATATTTGGAGGGGGGTTATTATTAAATCATAGCTTTGTACATTAATGCAATTATGGGATCCAATGTGCTGTGTCACAGCCCACCGCTGCCACTGCTTTTCACTGGCCGGGACTGGCCAGGTCTTGGGCCAGCTTAACTAGTCTGGACGCGAACTGCTAAACTACTTTGCTCAGAAACAATTGGTCTTAGGTGCCTGAGGGCTATCTACTGTATCTGGAGAGAGAGCGAGAGTGTCTTAGAGTAAAGCAGTCTTCTTAGAATAGATAGATCTTAATCTTTAGCAGAGCTTGGTAATCTTCAGCAGAGAGACACCGTGCTGGCATTCTGCAGGCAGAAGAGGAGACAGAGTCAGAGTAAGCAGGTCCGTGATAGAATGCGCATGCTCCCCACTGCCTTCTCCTCCAGCCTAACATAAGGCTGATCTCCAGCCTCTCCACACCATAGGTGTAGAGACTGCCAATTCACCACTGCTCTCATCTCGTGAGCTCTCATGCTTGTTAGGAGCGCTAAGTCCCTCTGCATGTCATTTTCACCAAGGTGTTCCATTATTGAGCTATACAGGTGTTTCTTATAATTCTCACTCCTCCTAGCCATAGGCAATACGAGCTGCTACAGTCCTGGTTTTATATACCATTTGAAATATTTTCATCAAACTGGCTATTATAGCCTTCACCGCTTTTTCTTAGTTATTGTGTTAAGACTCTACACTTAGTAAATTTAATATGTACCCTTGTAAAATGCACCGTAGTTGTGTTCCCACCAATTACCCTCCTTCCACTCATCATCCCTCCTTCTCTCCCCTCCTCCTCTTTCCCCTTCTTCTTGGGCTATAATTGCATTAATGTACAAAGCTATGATTTAATAATAAAAAAAATTGGTTTCATAGTAGGGCTGAGTATATTGGATACTTTTTCTTCCATTTTGATATACCTTGCTAAGAAGAATATGTTCTCCATGTAAACATGAAAGAGGTAAAGTCTCCATCTTTCTTTAAGGCTGCATAATATTCCATGGTGTACAATTTATTGATCCATTCATGGGTCAGTGGGCACTTGGGCTTCTTCCATGACTTAGCAATTATGAATTGAGCTACAATAAACATTCTGGTACAAATATCTTTGTTATAATGTGATTTTTGGTCTTCTGGATATATACCTAGTAGAGGAATTCAAGGATCAAATGGCAGGTCTAATTTTAGATCCCTAAGTGATCTCCAAACACCTTTCCAAAAGGAACGTATTAATTTGCATTCCCACCAGCAGTGCATACGTGTTCCCTTTTCTTCACATCCACGCCAACATCTCTGGTTCTGGGATTTTGTGATGTGGGCAAATCTTACTGGGGTTAAATGATATCTCAAAGCAGTTTTGCTTTGCATTTCTCTGATGATTAAGGATGATGAGCATTTTTTCACGTTGTCTGTAGGCCATGCGCCTGTCTTCTTCAGAGAAGTTTCTCTTCAAGTCCCTTGCCTATCCTGAGATGGAATCACTTGTTCTTTTCTTGCTAATACATTTGAGTTCCTGTGATTCTGGTTATTAAACCTTTGTCAGAGACATAACCTGCAAATATCTTCTCCCATTCTGAGAGATGTCTGCTTGCTTTACTTACTGTGTTTTTGGCTGTATAGAAGCTTTTTGGTTTGATCAGATCCCAGTAATGTATTTTTGGTGTTGCTTCAATTGCCCAGGAGGGTCTTCCTCATAAAATATTTGCCCAGGCCAATTTCTTCAAGTGCTTTCCCTACACTTTCTTCTATTAGTTTTATAGTTGCATGTGTTAAATTTGAATCTGTTATCCAGGGAGGGTCTATCTTAGTAATGGTGAAAGATGTAGGTTCAGTTTTAGCCTTCTACAGGTTGCCAGGCAGTTCGCCCAGCACCATTTGTTAAATAGGGAATCTTTCCCCCACTGAATGTTTTTAATTGGCACATCAAAGATTAAATAACATAAGTAGCTGGGTTCATCTCTTGGTTCTCTATTCTGTTCCATACATTTACCTTTCTGTTTTTGTGCCCATACCATGCAGTTTGATCACTATCAATTTATAGTATAATCTGAGGTCTGGTAGCATGATACCTCCTGCTTTGTTTTTATTTATGAGTAATGTCTTGGCT
>CAUYPK010155078.1:0-27374 GCA_963574355.1 Loris lydekkerianus | reverse complement strand
ATTATTACTTTTGCTGAGACTCTGAGTTTTTGTGTTGGATGTCTGTTTCTTGCAGTGACTATACCCGTGGATATTCCAGTAGCAGTTTTTTGTTTTTTTTTTTTTTTTTTTTTTTTTGGCGTTTTTTGGGGGGGGGGGGTTTTGCCCCCCCCCCACCGGGAGATGGGGGCGGTGCCCCACTCCGGGGGGCCCACCCCCCGGGACCAGGAGGGGGCGGTTTGACACCCCCCCCCCCCCACCACAACACAAAAAAAAAAAAAAAAAAAAAAAAAAAAAAAAAAAAAAAACTGCTACTGGAATATCCACGGGTATAGTCACTGCAAGAAACAGACATCCAACACAAAAACTCAGAGTCTCAGCAAAAGTAATAATTAAAGAATGTAGATAATTAAAGAATGTAACTGGTATTTCATGTATACACAATTTGAATCCAAAACATGGTTAGAAATACAAGGTGAGGGGTAGGGGAGGAGAGATGGGAGAGGGGAGGCGGGAGGGGGCTGAGGGGTCACAGCGTATGGGGGGACAGACATTATAAGAGGGACTTTATCCTACAAACACAATTGATATAACCTGAGTCTTTGTAGCCTCTATGAATCCCAAGCCAAAAAGGAGAAAGCAAACCTGGTTAGGACATTCTATGCATAGGAAGAAAAATGATTAAGGAGCCTGAAAATTTGAGATCAGATTAACATAGTCACGACAAAGAAATGTTGTAATACAGAAATATTAATAAAATAGAAGCTGGGAATCATCTATACACTGAAGGATAAAAAAATTAAATCCCATCAATTTTTCTTTGAGAAAAAAAAAAAAGAAAATTATGAGTGGAAATAGCATTTCAGATATTCAGCAGACTTGAGGTCTTAGAGCTTAAATATACGGGGAGTAACAGTGAGAACGGTGCAGCAAACACAGATGGCTCCATTGAAGCTTGCAGCAAACAGCTTTATTCCTTTTATTTTCTTTTATAATAATTCCCTGGCTTCTGACCTAAGCCATTGGGATTATAAAGGGCATCTCCAAATAGAGCCTTTATTTAGTAAATTAGTTGTAATAAGAAAATGGAGTGCTTCATCATCACTTGAAAGCAAAGGAGATACTGCTGATTACATGGAAAGCCTTTGTCATAACAAGGCCTTATTCTGTACAAGTGTGAACTCTGTGTATAGGCTAGCATGGGGTAGCCTTATTCCTGGGGCCTTCGAAAACAAGTTCAGCTTGTTTCAAATGTCATGAAATATGTTTTATGAAGTTCAAGTGAGCACACTGTATTTCAGTGCCTTAGGCTTCATGGTTTAAGCTGCTACACTTAAGTAGAAACTATTTTCAAGGGGGCCAAAATTAATCAAAAGGAAAAAAGTGCAAGATGTACTCCTGGAATATTATAGCAGAATATGTAAATTTCCTTCTTAGCAATAACCGCAATAAGTTGCTTACTATATTCCAACCTATTTTCACCAGTTTTCATTTGAAGAAGTCAGAGGATTTCGCAATACAAGCAACTACTTGCTGCACATACTCTGGGTAGACGTCTCTGTGTAGTCACTTTGAACAGCCTCTAGTAGACTAAAAGGTAGAACTTCAGACTCAGAAGCAATTGACAGCAAGGCCCAGAGGTAGCAACACAGAGGAAGGCTGATGAAATTAGAGACTTCATGACGTCTAAACCAAGACTAGGGGAGGGATGAAACTCCCTCTCTCCAGTACAAGAACTATCACCCTGTTGTTGTTATTCATTGGACGGTTACCTATGCACCAAGACCACGTAGGCTTAGAGGATTGCTCAGAGTCATTAGAATGTCATGGTCTCATATACACAACCAGGGCATGAGTCTGTGCAAGTCTCCATAAATACTTCCTTCTCGTCAGGACACATGGACAGAGGCATCCATTTGATGACGGAAGCAGAGCACTGTGACACCAGCGGCTGACATGGCACTGTGACACTAGGGGCCTGATACGATGATATCGGATGCAACAATGTCGTCTGTCAGAATTTGGTGCTCTGAGATAAATACGCAGCTGAAGACAGAAACATCCAAATTTAGGTGTAGCCAACATCTGTTTTATGGGCTATATGTCACATAGCAACTGGTTTTGTTCATCAGTATGGCAGTGTCAATGCCGTATCTGCTGTCATGAAAGGAGCTTTACTGGAATCCTGATAAAATACGTTTCTTGCACATAAGGAAGAAGGATCTTTGAAAAAACAGTTTCTGAGGAACATTCTGACCAAGGCAAAATATTTTAGAATTCCCTCCGAAAGAGAATAGGTAAAAAGCAGTACTGTTCTTGTGGGAAGAAAACCACTTTCTCCCTGTCCCCTGGTGGGTAGGGGCTCTCCTTTGAAATCTGATTTTGCCTTTAGTCTAAGTCCCTTAAAGAGAAGAGAAGCAAAAACTCCCACATCTCAGAACACACGTTAAAAAATCACTCTTTCCCACACACACTTAGAGTAAACAGAATGCAGTTTTAAAACTTTCTCTCTGGCAAAAGCAGACATTATTCCTGGAGGGGTATAGCCTACAGCACCTTTATATGGAATATGTTTGTCTTTCTGGAGCTCCACATAAAAGTATCTGGCTTCTAAGTTAAGGTTAAATAGTTAATAGATACTTTAGGCTGTTTCCATAGTTTGGCGATTGTGAATAATACTGTGATGAGTGTAGGAGTACAGTTATCACTTAGAGATCCTGATTTCAATACTTTTGGGGAATTTTGTAGTATATATTGTATGCACACACACACATACATACATACACACACACTCAGAAATGGGATTGCTGAATCATAAGGTCATTCTATTTTTAATTTTTAGAGAAACCTTTATAATGTTTTCCGTAGTGGCTGCACCATTTTACAATCCCATAATCGCACAACAAAATATTATTTAGCCTTTAAAAAGAAGGAAATTTTGCCATATGTAACAACACAGATGAACCTGGAAGACATTCCACTAAGGAAAATAAGCCAGTCAGAGAAGCACACCAACTGCAGGATTCCCTTTCCCTTTCCCCCAGCCTCTGACAACTACTGGATTCTAAAATAGCCAAACTCATAGAAACAAAGGGAACCCGTGGTTCCCAGGGGTTGAGAGGGAAAACTAGGGAGTTGTTGAAATGGTAAATGACCTAATGGTCTGCTGTGCAACGTAGCCTCCAGTTAATAGTGCTGTGTTATACACTTAATAATTTGTTAATAGGGTAAATCTCAACTTAAAGGTTCTTACCACGATAAAAAAATTAAAATAACTGAGATAACACATTTGTTAGTTATCCATTCTGCAGTGCACACATACTTCAAAACATTATTTTGTACATAATAAATATACACAGCTTTCGTCTGTCAGTCATTTTTTAAAATAGTAAACCATAATCCGTAACAAGCAATGTTCAAATCAAGGTGTTTATATAAGAATAAGATCACATAAACACAAACTTGTTATAGTTAGTGAAATAGGAATTGAAGTCTATCTTTTCAAACAGACCCTTCCTTCAAAACTCTCACTTTTGTTATTGAAGTCCAGCTGTTTAATTATACTTTTGATAATAAAATAACAGTATGTAAGTGAATAGTAAGTAAGGAAGGTAGGGAAAGCTTTCAGTGTCTAGTTTTGACTGCGAGGCCGAATTCCTCCTGCAGACCATTTCTCAGTCTCAGCTTCAGTCAAGCACGTGAGTAAATGTGCTTTTCTTAGAAGTTAGAGCCCCCAAACTAAAGCTATCGTATGCACAGATAAGTTATCTCGAGTTAATACTGCAAATGACTTGAGTATAAATTTTAGGGAAGAATTCCGTAAATTGTGCCCTATACCAGCGATCATTAAACTTTTTTTGTAAAGTACCAGATCAAATATTCTCACGTCTGCAGGCCGCACTGTCTGTGTTGAAAGTACTCGGCAAGGTTGTTGTAGCATAAAGGCCGTCAGAATACATACAAACACATTAACATGTCTGAGTTCCAATAAAATTTTATTTATAAACACTAACATTTAAATGTTGTTTTATGTCCACATATCAGCCATTTAAAGTTTTAAGAACCATTTTTAGCTCATGTACAGAAACATGAGGGGAATCAAATTTATCCATGGTCTGAAATTTGCTACTCCGTTGCATAGAGGGGATCCTCCCAGGCCCTGGGGACCCCAGGACACTCGAAGATTAATTCATGGTCCTGATCGCCTGTGAAGTTTCTGAAACACCTTCTGATGCTCCCTCTGACTGGTCAATGTTGATCATCTGACCACAAAACTCTTGCCTGGTGGAGCTGAGGGAAAATGCTGACCGTGTTTTTCATCTTCCGTCCTTGTTCAAGATTCCTCCATCTGGATTCTCTAAAAGAATCCTCCAAGAGAAAGAGGTTGAAAGAGCAAGGTGCAAGCCCAGTCAGGATTACAAGAACGGGGACACCTGTTCCAACATGAGAACATATTTGTGTATGTTTTTCCTGATGTTAAGAGCTTCTAAAACCGAGCTCCTTTTCTAAGACTGAACTAGAGGAAGGAAAGTCTTATCTCATGTATGCCAAATGTAGACCCTGAAAATGAAGATAAGGTTGTTTGCAGATGACATAACTCGGATGTATTCTAAAGTAGACTCCATATGCCCAATTCTGTTTTCCAGCTGGTACCCTGTCTGCTTCACCTTTCTCCAGCATTTTAGAGCCTAATAATGATGGTTATGATACACACAGTGTCACTGTTCCATAGAGCCTTATCGTAAGGGAACAAAACTATGAGTGGAAGAACACACAGCAGTGGGCTGAATTCAGATACTCACTTCCAGTATCACATTGCGCCTTTACTTTCTAGATAAGAAAAATGCAGCACAGAACACAAAATAAAACTATTCTGCAAGCATAACACAGAATACCAGGAAACACTGCCATTGTTTTCTTTTGGATGGTCATCAATTTTGAATCACAATTAATTATACCACAATAAAATTTAGTTTTCCTGTTATAAAATGTTTATGCATTAGATACATACTTTGTAACAGGTGCTTCATTTTTGTCTTTGAGCTAAAGTATTTCTAGCTGATTTCACGGGGTGCTTTTGTTATTGTTTACAAAGAGTATGAATCTAAACTTAAAGTCACTACCTTTATAATTTATACCTAAGAAGTACTTGAAATTTATATAACAAACCCCTAGGCATGAAATTTATGATGCAGGTTGCCCTTCATTTTAATTCTGGATCAATATTCTGGTTTAGTAATTATGATTTATATAATAGCTTAGACATAAATCATCACCATCTCGCTCCATAAAGCTACTTGGGTAACGCACTCACACACTGAAATAATGTGCTTCCTGGTAGAATGGAATGTGCAGAAGTCAAGTTTTGCAGCCCCATATTTTCTCCTTTTAAAGAGAAGTCATGTTACGTACTGAAGAGGGTAATTGGGTAAGAGGCTAAAGCAACTGTTTGCTGTGGGGATATTTTCCATTTAATAATCCCCCAGAGCATCCTTTAGCTACACAGCAGGCTCGTAGGTCCTATGCACCGGTGTTGGCAATTGGAACAATTAGGGATATTTACTATTGCCCTAGCTCTTAAACCCTTTTGCCATTTGTAGAGGGATGTGTAGAAGTTCTACTCCAATCAGTGGTACTGCTGGACCCTTTTGATCTTCTTCATAATCAGAGCAGAACTCTTTCTACGTGATTCTGCCATTAGGAAATCTTTCCTTTTTTTTATTTTTTATTAAATCATAGCTGTGTACATCAATGCAATCATGGGGTACAATGTGCTAATTTTATATACAATTTGAAATATTTTCATCAAACTGGTTAACACAGCCTTCACGGCGTTTTCTTAGTTGTTGTGTTAAGACGTTTATATTCTACATTTAGTAAATTTTACATGTACCCTTGTAAGATGCACCTTAGGTGTGGTCCCACTGATTACCTTCCCTCCACCCATCCTCCCCTCCCTCCCATTCCCCTTTCTCTATATTCTTTGGAACATTTTCATTAGAAAAGGGAAATATTATCTATTTTCAATGACAGACATTAAGTAAACCTATATATGCCCTGGTGCTCATCCATGATTAACTCATATATGGTACAAGGGCAAGGCATACAGAAAAAAAAATGCCTTCTTTAGAATGGCTTTTAATTTTGCTTTGTTAATTTTTAAATGAAAATACACATACATACAAGGGAAGTAACAGCTATGTGTAACATCTGTTTTAACAGGATCTCTCTGGCTACTAAGCTGAACTAGACTGAGGGATAAGGGGGAAGTAGGGAAAGAAATCAGGAAGCTGTTACAATAACTCAGCAGACTGAAGATGATAAGTTTGAACTGTGGTCTTCCAGAGGAAATAGAGGGAAGAGATAGGACAGTAAATACATTTTAAAGGTTGAACTGACATTGTTTTTTTCACATATTGGACAGTGAATGTAGAAGAAAGAAGTCTAGGATAACTCTCATGTTTTTGGCCTGAGGAACTTAAGGGATGGACCTAATTTTAACTAACCCAGGACAGACAGAAAAGAACAGAATCGGAGGGGTTTTTAGGAGTGGAGTTTTAGATAGGTTAATCTTGAGATGCCTACTACACATCAAAGGGAGATACCACATAGGCAGTTGGAGGCATGAGCCTGGAATCCAAGGACGAGGCCTCGCCTGCACATGCACATCTGGGCATTGTCCAGGTACAAACGCGATGGAGCCAGTGACTGGGTATGAGCTCCAAGGGCAGGAGTGTGATTATTACAGGGAGGTGGAGCCGGTGCTGACAGCTGGATCACTCTCAAGGCAAAGAAGTTGAGGTGATGGGGGGACTGTGGGGCAGAGGCCAGTTAGACAGGAGGACAATAAGGGGACTGCAGAGCCCTAAAGCCAAGCAGAAAGAAAAAGTTCCTATGAGGAGCATGGGGTCACTGGTCGAGTTAGTTAAACAGTGTGAATGAACCTTCATATTTAGCAGTTTAGGGGACAGTGTTGGTGAAGTGGTAGGGAAGACGTTCTCATTGGAACACTGTAGAAAGGAAATAGAAGGGGGTGTGCTAGGATCGCAGTTCTTCAAGGAATGTTGCTGCAAAGGAAAAGAGCAAAATGAAAAGGTCCTGGAGAAGGAAGTGGAGTCAAAAGAAGTTGTTTGTTTGGTGATGGGCAGTTGGAAGAGATATAGCATGTGTGTGTCATATATTCCGTGAAGACCAGCCCCACCTCCTGGTACAATGGAGATCATTGTGGCTGCACCAGGACAACTTTCACAGTGAAGGTCCTTAACTATGATGCTCGTGGATCGGTTGATTCAAAATTCCCTTATGCATATTTTTGGGTTGCTGTCTATTATTTTGCTCCTCCAAGTGTGTCCTTAAAACCATTACTTACTATCATGAGAGAAACTATTACACTATATTGTATTTATGTGTCATAAACACACCAACAGGACTCAAATCCCCCAGCCTTGACAGACAGGGTAAAAAAAAAAGAGGTTTCCCAGGCATAGTTCTTTAATAAAAAGTTAATCTTATCCTAGACTCCAAGGCACCCTGCAAAGAACCTATCCCTTCTAGGGTTAGCAAGAAAAGAATTATCATTCAATAAGAAAGTATCCTGCTGTTAGGGACAGCTGACTTCTGTCACTTTGTGGCAAGAGCTTTTATGGAGATGAAGACTCTGAGTTCTACATTCTCTCCAAGCCAGAGGGCCTGGGGGACGATTCAGCCCCCAGTGGGGGGCATTGGATCCCGTGAAGCTGCCTCACCTCAGTTCCTTAAGATGAGACTCCCAAGAGGAAGAAGGTTTGTTTGCTATTGAGTGGCTATAATGTGATTGAACTTAGAGTTTCTGGGCAACCCACTGCTTTGAACTCCAAAGTACATTTTTCCCCTCCAAGGAACAAAGGGATTATTACTCATTTATTCAAGGGAGGAGTAAACCTATCAAAGCCTACCAAAACAGCTGCTCGTAAAAAATAGTGAGCAAAAAAAAAGCATAAAGAAAAAACATGAAGTAAAAATCTGTTAGGTTGTGATGTCTCTTATTCAACTTTCTGATTCGAAGAGTCTCAAAGTACAAGAAGTACTTCTCGGAACATTCATAGATTGTCAAGCTCAGCCAGCCCACCAATACATAAACATTTACATTTTCTATTAATTTTCTGAGTTTTACTCCACCATGTTTTTGGTTTATACTTACTGAAATGGAAAAAGAAATCGATATAAATCATCCTGTTGTTCACCCTCCTGGCAGCACAGACATCTGCTTTATCCTGAAGAGGCATCAGTTTTTACCTTCAGTCCCCTGCTGCTGTGACTGCCGCGTGGCTCTCCTATTAGGCAGCAAGCTGATGAGGGCGGGGATTATTCTTCCTCTTCAAGCACCACTTTATTCTTCGTGCCAAACATAGGACCTGCCAAATGGGAAGTGGTCAAGAAATATTTTAAAATAGGTAATCAAAAATGAGAGGGAGGAGGCAAAGAAAAGGAGATGATAGAGAAAAGGGCAAATGAGGTGGGGGAGGAGGAGGAAGCAAGGAAATAGGGAAATGAACCAGGTTCCAATACGGGATCATTGCAGATCTCTCGCTCTGCTATTTTACGTGCACGGTTCCAGTGGCACAGCTGACCAGTCACAGCTGGAACACAGTTCCTTCTGACTCTGCAGTGCACCTGTCCTTCCTTTCTACTGTGCGGGAGCAGCAGAAGCAGCAGTATGGCAGAGAAAGGCTGGAAAAGAGATGAAAAACGTAAACACTCAAAAATAGCACAAAAGGATCTCTCCTGTCTGCTTTGCAGGAATTGGACTTGGAACCAACCCTCGGCCACCTGTGTGGAGGCCTCCTTTCCCAAACTCTTTGGAGCCAGTGCCTCCAGCCTGATGCAATAACTGTGTACATACCCCAAAGCTTTCAAACACTTTGGCTCTGATGTTTTTAATCCACACAATGTATTATCAATGTGCTTGATATTTTCGGAAACAATCTCTCATGTCGGACACCCATACCTAGGTATAGATGGTTTTTACAAGATACTGTCATGTGCATATAACCTGAGTAGTCTGAAACCTGCATTTAATTAAGACAGGCACAATTTGCAAATAAATAATCATGACTTAGAAATTCTTTTTTTATTTCTGACCTAAGTTTGGAGACAACGATCTCTTCTTATATGAGCCAAGCCAGATATAATGTCAAGTCCAAACTAAGCCACCCTCTATTCCAGTGGGCTGTAGATATTTTATTTTTCCATAGCAATGCTATACCCACCTTCAGCTGTGAAAAAGACTAAATCTAAAAAGTGTTAGAAGAACCACCATTATGCTATTTCACGTTGGTATTACTAGCCAGGATAATGTCTACAATGCTCTAAGATATTTGCCCTTGGTCCTGTGTTTGTAAATTTGCTACTGGGAAGTTAACCCCCAGATTGGGCATACACAGAAGTCCCCTGGCTTTTTTGTATGGTCTAGACTACCAACACTCCCCCAAACCATCACCTGCCTGTGCAGTTATCTCAGTCCACCCACATGTAGGCTGTTTCTCTACCCTAGCTCCATTTTGGAATACTGGTTAATCTGCCATCTCTGCCAGTTCCTACCTAACTCCCTACCTAACTTTCAACATCCGGTTTCTGTCTGACTCCCTTCCACAGACTGACCATTGCACTTTGGTCTTTTTTCCTGGCCCCATCCCCAGGACTCCTTAGCACACACATTTTATCACTTATTGTAAACTGGCTTGATGACTGGGTACTTGCTTCCCAACAAAGTTTGAGAGCTCCTAAGGGACTTAGTTCTTATTCTATTACTGAGTAGTCCATGATGCTGAGCACACGTGAAGCATAATTTTCTTTTGTAACAATCAATACAGAAAAAAATAGGTTAGTTCAGACCATGTACCCCCTTGTCTTTTTGGTCCACTTTCATTTCAGAAACCACAACCAAATGCAGAAAAAATGTCTTTGTCCTTAATTATAAACACAGGAATATTTGGCAATGGAAAATATGCTAAGTTTGTCATTTTATGTTTTTTCTGATGATAAGACTGAGATTTCCCAATTCATGTGAGATATATTTTGTGAAAGAGTGCCAGGGGATTGTTACATAAACTGGTAGTCTACCCCAGTATCTGCTGCTTTTTAAGGAGAAGAGTTAGGCTGGACTTGATTTAGTACTTTTCTTTTATAATTCTCAAAAGTATATGTCTTCAACGGAAACCATCATGAGACGAGACAGGAAATGGCAAGTGCATATGTGAACCTAGTAAGTACATTTATTGATGATGAGGATGATGATGATAATGATGGTAGAAATGGTAATTTCATTTTCTTCTGCTTTTACACACAAATTTTCACGTCTTCCCCTCTACATTTAAAGCCCTTGTTTCATTTATTTTTAGTAAGGTTTGTGATGACAGAAGATTAGTCAGAATATATACAAAGTATCTCAAAGTACTCTGCATAGATGGAAATTGATTGACCACACTGCCATGAGTTGATTTCAAAAAGAGGTGTAAACTAAAATGCCAAAACAAATCCAAGAGTCAACTAATCCTTATACAAGGAGCACAGCTGACTTGAATTCCATATCACATCAATCCTTTTATTTAATAGCCTCAATGGAAACCACTTCTGGGAGCATCAAAGAAGGCAACCAGCCAGAAATGTCATTATCCAAAGCAACACTTCCATTGCATAAAGCCACCCAACTCAAAATAGAATTCATTTTTAGAAAAGTCTGATTTTATTTTTCTTGGAAAACCCAACATGATATTATTTTCCACATAGGTTGCAGACAAACATTCTTTGTTGGTAGTGAATGAATAGTAGGAAGTCATTTCACTGTATTACAATGCTATTTTTTTTTTTTTTTTCTCAATAGAAAAATTTGGGCTGAGCTGAAGGTTCAATTAGCATTTTGCAATGAGTACCAGGGCCAAGTTTACTTTAGCCATTCCAGTTACTATAATAATTAGGAGGGGCCTACAAAGACTCCACCCAACATGTATTTCTTTAAGGAAGCATTTTGTGTGACTCCTCATTTTAACACATTGAAGTCAACTATATTACAAAAGTGTATAGCCTGAACCTACTAAATTGTATTTCTTGATCACTGCTATGGTTTGAATGTGTTCTCCAAAGTTCATGTTTGGAGACTTAATCCTCAATGCAACCGTGTTGGGAGGTAGAACTTAATAAGAGGTGATCAGGTCATAAGGGCTCCTCCTTCGTAAGTGGATTAATATTGTTGTCATGGGAGTGTGTTAGTTATCTCCAGAGTAGGCTTGTTATAAAAGCAAATTCTTGGGCCCCTCTTTTTCTTGCCCTCACCCTCTCTTGCCCCTCTTCTGCCTTTCACCGCAGAATGATGCAGGATGAATGCCTGCCCTGAGACTTCCCAGCCTCCAGAACCATGAGCCTTTTGTCGTTTATAAATTACCCAGGCTCAGGTATTGTGTTATAGCAACATAAAAATGGACTAATACTATAAATAAGAGGATTATAGATTATCATATACATGTAATTAAATATTTTGAAAATCTAGAATTTCATACATTCTCATATAGTAACTTTTTAAAACACATCTTGAGAACATTCTATTTTACACAGCTTTTCAACTGCTGAATCACTAAAACTGTTATCATTTTTCACACAAGAAGAGAGTCCATTGAGGGGATCAATCTTCCCTGAGCACTGATAAATGAGTGAGTTTGCATTCTAATGACAGATACAGCTTATGTGTTTTCTCTCTTCAAATGTGATTGCTTGAAGTAAAGTAATCAGAGGATAACTTTTTACACTGCAACTGATCATTTTTGTGGTACTTAACTAAGCATCTTTCCAGTGGTGATTTCTCAAATGCCAACAACTTAAAAGTTACTATTATTTTCTTCCGATGTGGGCAAAAGAATTCCCTTTTAGACTTATCTGGGCATGTGAGTAATTTTATTTTAATTATTTGTTTTAGAAGCTAAAGTAGAGCTCAAGGGTATTTAGAAGAACACCAAAATGCCTCAGAATGAAGAGTCCCTAGTCTGATGTGCTAAACAAGATGTAACAGCTTTACAGAGTATAATATTTTGCTGTATACTTTAATATGTGAGTCATGCATGTGGTGATGCACAGATTATCCTTCAGAGAGGCTTCATGAAAACGTGAGAGCATGTAAAATGCAAAATAGTAAAACAGAAGTTTACCCCAGTGGGCCAACTTATAAGAGAAAGAAAAGTAGAAATTAAGACACTAATGCCAGAACAATGGTAAGAAAAGCAATTAACAAAGTCATGACATATACTTGAAGGGGAAGTACCTACCTGCCACCACACAATAAAATATAGTCAACAGGACCTGAGATTGAAGAAACATTTTGAAAATCATCTATCAACCACCCTCAAATAAAATTACTGGACATTTTAGAAAATAATAAGGAGACACTATTTATTGTTCATCCGCCTGTGATCTAGATTTCAAAATATCACTATATTTCTGGGGGAAAAATGTCAGGAAGTAATTATTTAGATTACCCATTACCCTCATATTTTAGGGAAGCACATTTGGATACATAGATTCACTCTTTTTCTGTCTTTGTAGCTCCTTTGTCTATCACAAAGCCGCTGTAGCAAATATTTTAAAAGCACGCATGCTAGACAGGTTGCTGGGGTTAAGTTTCACCCCCACTGCTTTCTCTAATGATTTGATTCTGGACAATTTTATAAAATTGTGTATATCTTAGTTTCTCAATTTGTTGAATACAAATACTAACAATAATGATGGTGATGATATTTGGTTTATAAGGTTGTTATAGGGATTAAAAGAGGTAACATGTAAAACAATAAGAAACAGGACCCGGCGTGCACTGTGCTCCAGTCAGATAAGCTTCATGGTTACTGGGAGGTGAGAGCGAGATCACATTCTGGCTCAACATGAAACCATGGAGGAAGTCGTTCATGCAGAAAACCATTCAGCAAATATTCAGTGAGTACCTACTGATACTGGGCTGTGTCATTTATTGGGAGATGGTAGAGTAAGTCCTAATACCAGACTTAAGATGTAGACCACCTTCCCACATACAATCACCCTATAAAGAGAACTCGGTACTGGATTCTAATATGTATTTCCCCTTCACCACCAAGAAGAGCATTCTGTTTGGGGGTTCAAAAGTTGAGAAAATAAAAAATAATACTATGATTCTTCTAAAATTCTTTTCCATACACTTAGGTATTTCTGTAATCTAAAAAAGTCTTTCAATTAATAGGAATTTAACTTATTTTAAAAAGAAGACGACTGAGTTCTCCTTATCTCTAACTCTCTCACCCTGAACAGCACTACACCTTGTGGAGGCCTGTGTGAGACATTATCCCCAGTGAGTGAAAGTCTGTTCAATTTACAGAGCACTTAAAAAAAAAAAAAAAACCAGAAAAATTGATTAAAGTTAAAGCAATTTTAATCAGCTGAGAAAGGTTCTTCCTAAAGTAAAACATGTTGATTTGTTTTTCAGTTCTGTAGGTGTAATACAGGCTGTTCTTAGATAGTTGAGATTTCTGTATTCAATAACTATTTATAAAATACAAAAAAGTATAGAGGTTTCTACAGAGCAGTGAAGGGAAAGACAATAGCTAATCAATGTTATGTTTAAAAAAAAATCCTCGTGAAATTCCATGTGCTTCCAGTCTACAGTCCTTTGGGCCATGAAACCTAAGTAAGATAGAAGCAATATGACTCTTGCATCGAGGGAGGAGAAAGGTAGGAAACAGAAGGCTGAGATGGTACTGCACAAAACCTTCAGAGACCCAGGCTCTCTCTACATCACTTCTTTCCTCTCCTCAGAGTGTGGCTCCTGGTCACATCTGGTTGAGCTAATATCTAGGTGAATGGCTGTAATACTTCACTGAACAATCAGGGTTCTAGATCTGTTACTAAAGAAAATATCTGTTAGCTTTATTGGGAGGTGAGTAGCAATTTCTGCCATATGGTTCCATTTACAATGAAAATTTAAAGATTCCAAAGCTCCTCATCCCAAAGCTCCTCCTGCTTGCTGGGGAGACTGGAACAAGAAAAAAAAAATGAAATAGGCTCAAAGTGAATGTAGGGTGGATATTAGGGTAGCTCAATGGTCACATTCACAAAGGAGGCTCATCTTGCTTAACAAGTTGCCTAGGAAGTTGTGTCATTGTCTTCACTGTTTACATAATCTCGACATGCCCATGAAACGAATAGAAAACAGCCTCCAATGGGGGATGTGTAATCGGATGTCCTCCACGTTCCAGTGCTTCAAGAGCTAACTTGGCCCTATTGACCTGAATGGCTGCTGTCAAGGAGAGAGAGCATCTGAACATGAGTCACATTTTCACATGCGCTTTCCCTGGCACATTGGCCTAAGATTCTGCAATCAGCTCCCTGTTAAATTAACGACAAAAATCATAGCTGCACCTACTGTCATCAGATCCAAGGTCAGTGCTCTTCCATTCTTGCTGCCTTATGACAAGAGTAAGCATTTAACCACCACCTTCCAGATGGTGATGCTCAGGACCTTGGCAAACTGCCTTTCAGGGCTGTGAACCCTCGCCGGGAATCATTATCTGGATTTTGAACTGATATTTTTTCACACTTCGTAGTTAAGGTAATTGGAAGCAATATGGCGATGTTGGCAGAGCGTTTGGCTTGCCAGTTTCTCCTTTTAGATAACTACAAGTGGAAAAATGACGTGAGTTGGCTCATCTGCAGTAACACTGAAAACAGAGAGTTACCACGCAGCACTAGAACCTGAATGGGGACCCGAAGTTCAAGAAGAGGAGAAAATGAAGTGCATCCCCAGAGTGAGGAAGTGGATATTTGTGAGAGGGACGAGGCACTGTGGGAGGAAAAGTGCTGATTTCATGCAGGTGGCAGTGGCCACACTGCGGTGTCTGCAATGTCACATCCGCAGGGCAGGTCAGATTTCCACAGTAATCGACAAGGGCACTGACCTGGCTGGCACAGAGCCAGATGGAGAACCAA
The DNA here is from genome assembly GCA_963574355.1 of Loris lydekkerianus. NCBI lineage: Eukaryota > Metazoa > Chordata > Mammalia > Primates > Lorisidae > Loris > Loris lydekkerianus. The sequence goes on along the minus strand of CAUYPK010155078.1, from coordinate 12,419 downwards.
ATCCTGTCTCACAGCTACATAAAGATGATTTTTTTTTTTTTTTTTTTTTTTACAACTAGCCTCACACATTCAGATGTCTCATGAAACATTTGACAAAATGCTATGTTCATTTTAGGAAGTCATCCACAATGCTGATGGCTGCCCTGGCATCTTCCTATGGCCAACACTAAAAATAGCAATAGCCTTACACGTTGAGCTTTTACTATACGCCAGTCATGATGCTAAATTTATATTCATTTTATCTCACATAATAATGGCTATTGACCAAACACTACCCAGCCCTGTCTACTTTCCTTCTAATAGAATCTTGAGTGAAAAAAAGTCTAGATAAAGGGTGTTACCTTTATAACCTCTATCTGTTTATGCAGGAGGATGAAAATCAGTGTCAGTCACATCAGCCATAACATAGCCAAGGCACAAGTTTAGAGAGACACATTTCTAAAATATCAGAATTTCATAATAAACCCAGGCTTATTTTTAGTATGTCCATATTTTCAGGATGTTTTTTTTTTCCTGCAGGCTTAAGTAAATCTTCTAAAACCTTGAACTCCAGCTTAAAATATAGAAATGATTTTTAAATCTTAAAGTTCTGGTCAGCTGATATATATATATATATGTATTATATTATATTACAATAATCTTTTCAAAGATTATTCAAAGATTCAAAGGCTATTCCTGCTCACTGGGAAAATTCACAGCCCCTAAGTATTTATGAGCCAAGATTTCTATTCAAGGAAGACTATTGACCAGATCACTGATTTCAATGGCAAGCCATAACCATTTCACAGGTAGTAAGAAAAGAAATACCAAATAACAAGGGCATAATATAAGCCATGTCTAAATGTGAATGAACATTTTGAATGTTCTTGACATCTGTACGCAGTAAGACCTGGGTTAAAACAAAATTCTGTTCTGCCCCTTATCATTTGGGTGACCCCTTGTAAATTACTCAATTTATCTAAGTCTCATTGTCCATGCAAATATGTTGTATTTGCTTAGAAATAAAGTATGTAAGGCCCAACAGGTATTTAACAAATGACAGCAAGTAGTGTCGCTTTTCTAGTTCTTAAATAAACTAAATAAAGAATAAGCCCTTTAAAATGAGCCCTGCAAGCTTCTGCTGTGCTGCTCTGCTAGAAAAAAAAAAAAAAAAAAAACTCTTTAAAATGAATAAACACATGGAATACAATTTAAACACTTTTGAATGGAATTTGTATTTTAGGTCCTTTAATTTTTCCTAGTAATGTTCTCTTTTGGAATAAAAAATGTGAATTATTAGATACAAGTTTACCAGAAGCAAATACCTTATTTTAAGAAAAACAGTATTAGGCAATGTTTAGGATTCTGTCACACCATCAGGATTGGTAGAATTTAGGGAACGGAAGCCAGGAGACCCAAATTCCTAGCTCTGCTCTGACACTTAACCCTGAATACTTGAGCTGCATTTTTTCTAGGATCTCAATGACCTTCATGTAAAAATGAGGGATTGAATTTGATGATCTCTTGACTTTTTTCTGTTCTAACATTCAGTAACCATGTGCTCAATATTATATATATGATTCCATCAGCAGAAATTAATTTCCTTGGCTTTAGACATTGACAGGCAGCGTGATAAATAGAAAGATCACATAGTTTGAAGTCAGACTAAGGTGATTTTCAATCTGGCTTCACTTTCCAGTTTTATAACCTTTAGCAAGTCACTGTCCTTTTCTTAGACATTTTCCTCATTTGTAAAATATTGATAACAATAGCTATCTGCTGGGGATATTATGAAGATTAGAGAAGTTGTCAATAATCAGGCTGGCATTCAATTAATGGTGGGTATTACTTTCCTGAGTATTCAAATAAAATGCAAATTCAGCAAGAAGGATGATCTTGGGGAACTTTACTGGTTGCCAAGAATGGAGAGCCACTCAAAATTCAGCTAAGTAAGTGAAAAGGTCTGAAGCATTGGTGTCAATGAGATTATAGGCCAAGTGCAGTGGCTCATGCCTGTAATCTCAGCACTTTGGGAGGCAGAGGCAGGATCTCTTAAAGTCAGGAGTTTGACACCAGCTTGGGCAACACAGTGAGACCTTATTTCTACAAAAAAATTAAAAATTAGGCATTCATGTTGGCATGCACCTATATACTCAGGAGGCTGAGGCAGGAGGATCACTTGAACCCACAAGTTTGAAGTTGAAGTGAAATATGATCATGCCACTGCACTCTGGCTTGAGTGACAGAACAAGGCCCCATGTCAAAAAAAAAAAAAAAAAAAAAAAAAAAAAAAAGGAAAAAGAGAGCTATGATTGCATGGATCTCAAGACAGAGAGAATGAGAGCATTTGGAATCGAAAAGGAACTGAATTCTCTCTCTGCCCATGTGATGTGCCCCTTCTGTCGATGCCTCTGCTCTTTTCTTCCCCCTTTATTGTCTTATTCCACCCCTAACACCTGCTACCTCCCGGAACATCCTCTGTCTTTCGTATCCCCACAAAGGGTCCTTTATTGGCTATCTTCTATTTCGCCTGAAGCAGTGGGACAGGACAACCAGAGGGTACACCACACAATTCACTGTCCATTTTCTAGGGTTTGGCCATAAGAAAACTCTGGATGGGTACATAGGACAGGTTAATACCTCAACATAAAACTAACATGAAGGGTCATGCAAACTGTTGTTAGAAATTACAATTAATTTTCTGATGATAAGGTGTATACAGTTGGAGTCAAAGATGGATACAGCTTTTATGGGACTTGAAGATTATGCAAATTTAAGGACTCTCTTTTAGACTACAACATAAAGTTATTGTATTAAGCCAGTTTGTGTGCCTATAGCATAATATCACAAACAGGGTAATGCATAAAGAACAGAAATTTATTCTCACAGTGCCGTAGACTGTGAAGTCCAAGATCAGTGCACTGCAGGTTTACTTGTTTAGTGAGGGCTACACTCTGGAGGGGCGAAACACTGTATCCTCACATGGCAGTAGGCAGAAGGGCAAGCCAGCCAAGTGCTTCATGAAGCCTCTTTTATTTATTTTTTTTTTTATTGAATCATAAACACATAGATCCTGTATACAATAATGCATATGAGGTACAATGTGCTGATTTTAAATACAATTTGGAATGCTTGCATCAAGGCTAATAGTTAATATAGCCTTCACCTCACTTAATTATTGTTAAGACATTTATATGATCTACTTAATAGAATTGACATGTACCCTTGCAATACAAACCATAGGAATAGTCCCACTGTTTACTGTCCTTCCATCAAATCTCCCCCCTCCCTTCCCATTCCCCACCTTTTCCCTTCTTCATCCTGGGTTATAGTTGTGATTTATCTTTCATATGAAAGTGTGAGTGTTTATAAATTGGTTTCACAGTAATGCTGAAGACATTGGATATTTTCTTTCCATTCCTGAGATACTTTACTAAGAAGAATATTTTCCAGCTCCATGCATGTAAACATAAAAGTGGTAAAGTCTCCATTTTAAAATACTGTATAGTATTCCATGGTATACATGTACCACAATTTATTAATCCATTCATGGGTCAATGGGCCCTTGGGCTTCCTCCATGACTTGGCAATTATGAATTAAGCTGCAATGAACAATCTGGTGCAAATATCTTTATTACCAAATGACATCTTTTGATATACATATACAAAATGAGATGATTAGTGTAATAAAGAAAATCAACATATCGATAAACACAATAGTTAATTTTTTGTGATAAGAACCTAAACTCTATTCTCTTAGCAAATTTCTAAGAAATTTACTAAATTCTATTTGTTGAACTTAATTTGTATTTTTGGACTGGTTAGTATCTATGTTTTGGCATGAAATATAAAACATACTAAATTTATATTTTCTAATGTTTTGTCTTCAGCCTTTATCTCATAAAAGCACATATATCAAGCCATATATTGTAAAATAATAAAATGTGGATTGTGACACTTCTACAAGTTGTGTGAATGTTATAACATATTGAAACAATGATGTCTTTAATTTAAAGCAATTATATTTTGGCTTAAGATTACTTAATGCTTCAGACTTATAACTTTTTAGAAAGCTTACTAATGCTGATTACCCTTGTGAAAATAAATAATACAAGAATTGATAATGCCCTAGGCTGCTTGTATGAGAAGAGAGCCAATTTTCAATAAAAGCTTGGTTTTTCTGTGTAGTCCAACTGTCCATCAGTGAGGGTGCATTAAAAACAATCACCCTTCACTGAGAAAATTAGTGGTGACCTGTCAAATGTGTTGTGTGTCAGACACAAACATGTTTATTAAGAAAAATACTCAATTTAGTAAACTGATGCCATTTTAACAGAGACTAAAGTTAAATTCTAGATTTTTAAGATGCCCAGAGGAACTGATTTTCCTAAGTTTGCATCAAGCTAGAATTTTTTTCCCTTTTTCTGTTTTTGGCCTTCATTCACTTTTTAGAGACTTACTTATGAGATGATTTTATAAGCTTCTTATAACTCTACAAATTTATTTTTATATGCATTATTATTATTGTTAAGTCATTGTTGTGTACATTAATGCAATCATGGGGCACTATACACTGGTTTTATAAACAGTTTGACACATTTTCATCACACCAGTTAACGCAGCCTTCCTGGCATTTTCTTAGTTATTGCGTTAAGACATTTATATTCTACATTCACTAAGTTTCACATGTACCCTTGTAAGATGCACTTGAAATTGGCTATTAATTGGATCTTGTTTAATTTGGACATGTTTAAAGTGGGATAAGATGCAGCTAAAACTGGTTTTATTTAATCAAACTGTACATATGAATGTTCTGATATAGTAGTAAAACTCAAGTAGATTTTTTTAAAGATAATTGTTAACACTAAATGTATATTTTTTCAAGTTCACTAATGCAAAAACTTACGTGCAACAAAGGTGTTCAGTCTTAAAATGCTCCAAAGAAAGAATGCAGAAAGGAAGAGAAAAAGGAAGATCCACAGGAGAAGAATCATCAAGGAATTATCTTGTATGAGTCACTTTTGGGGAGATTATTTGTATATGTATTTATTTTTGTGTTCTTGCATTTTAAGGACATGTTGGAAAACATTTATTGTGAGGTTCCCCTTACGCTTGTTTACTTGTTTTCTAAGGAATCATTGTTTGCTTTTATTCTCTTTTTATTGTCAGTCTTTGTTCACTTCCTTTTTAAAATGATACCTGACACGCTTAATTCATTTCCCACCTATTTAAAACATGGAAAATTATGTTTTATATTAGAATGAGTAACCATTCAAGCAAATGGGCATACTCATCACATATTTTTTCTAAAACTTTGTCCACTCTGTTCAGAGGTACCAAATAAAATAAAAACAGAAATAAATAAAATTGTGAGCATAAGAGAGAGAAATAAAAGGGTGAAAGGCTGTAAATGCTTTGTAATAAATCCTAAGGGGATTTGGAGAGAAAAACACAGAAGGATGTGAGAGGCAGGACACTGCCGTCTGAGGAGATGGTCACCCTCATTCTATATGGCAGAGGAGGGGATGGGAGTGAAGTTAAGACCAATGTACCTATTTGCACATAGTGTCTCATACTAAAACATGGATGTGAGATCCCAAATTAGATAGTAGAAATATCATGAGGGAGTCATGTCTGAGAATGATTGTAACAGAAGTATCTCAGACACAGGTGGCAAGAACCAACACTGGGGAGCAACACCCATTTACACTTTCACTAACACAGAAGCATACTCACTTCCCTTTCCTTGAGCATCGTTTGTTATATGAAAATGTATTAACTTTTATAAATTTGATTGAAGTATCTCCTATTTGCACATCTTTAATTATAAGTGAAGTTAAACATCTTTTTATATATTCGATGATCTTTTTGTATTCCTTTTGTGTGACTGATTTGACCATATCATTTATTTTTCCATTCAATTTTTTTTCTGTCATCTTTTGAGATTTTTATAGGGTTATTTGTTTCCAAATGGAAAAATTAAGTTTTTATGTAGTCTTGTCAATTTTTCTTTATGGTTTCTCAGTTGTGTTTTCTTTTAGAATTTCCCTATTCCAAAAACATAGACATGTCCATTCACACTTCTCTGCAGAAATTACGTAGTTTCACTTTTATACTTAAATGTTTATTTGATACTCTAGAATTTATTTGGCTTAAGGCATGAGTGAGGTTACAGTTTTATTTATTTATTATTACAAAATGTGAGCCAGAGTCTCAGCATAGAACTTACCATTCATAGATGAGGATGTTGAGTCCTATAAGCAATGAAATGACTTGCCTAAGCTTTCTATGTAAGTTATTAGCAAAATTAAGAACAGAAATTGGATCTCCTACTTTAAATTTAGGCCTGTAATTTTTTCAACAAAGTACACTGAATAATTGTTGCTTTCTCTGCTTAATTAAGCATTTGCCTGACTTGAAAACATTGTAATTTACTCTTTAACCCAGCAGAAACTGGTTGAAAAAGCTTCTAAATTACAAACAGTTATCTCTTTTCCACTAGGAAAGTGTGAATTAGAAAATAATTTCTTTTTCCGTGTATAGAAAAAATCTATACCAGGAACTTTAGAGAGAAATACCAGGCATGCTTTAGACTGTTTTTTTTTGTTTGTTTGTTTGTTTGTTTGTTTTTTTTAATGTAAGTCGGGATGGATATGATAATAATACTATCATGAGAGGGAGTTGAGATAGGAATGGAAACAAGGTATGATGGTGAAACAGGACTTCTTTATATTTTTCTCTTAGGTAAGACCTCACAGAGTTACTAATTAGAGATTATCAGTAAAATACTCCCTAGTTTTCTCCAGATTAAACTAACAATAACATCGTACATTTGTTGGGGGCTAACTATGTGCCAGATACTTTGTTAAGCTTTGTATGAATTATCTCTGATATGCCGTCTATAGCTGATTCAGCTAGTATTTGTTGAGCAAGAATTCAGGTTTAGAGTAGTTTGACTCCAAAATCTATGCTTTTAAAATTACATTTCATTTCTTTTAACTTTTTTTTCAGTAATTCTGCTTTTGGATCTTAGTTCAAAAATTCATTATTATAAGAAAACTCAAGATATAAAATGTTGCTAATGCAATTAATCATATAGAGAATTCTGTTTGTTTGGTATCCTGTATTACAGTTCTAAATTTCCAGCTTTCCCTGGGAAACAGTGCCATCTTTCCTCAAGCTGAGAAATGGCTACTAGATCAACGCTTATAGAAATAATTATTCTGATCACAGCTGTAATTCTCATGCACTCATTTTACAAATGTTCATCGAGTACTTACCATGGTCAAGCCACAGTATCAGGGGCTAAAGATATAAAAATGTGAGATTTGACTCTAATTCTTGAGGATTTCTCAATCTAGTAGACATAGGTGTGCCTATTAAAATTGCATTGTAATATGAAATGTAATATAACTGAGATATGTACAAAATAGTATGAGGGTCAGAGTAAAAAGCTACTCACACTGTCTGGGTATAAGGTCAGGAAAGGACTTACAGAAGAGGTAAGGTCAAAATGAGGGATGAGTATTCCAAGTTAAGGTATTTCCAATAATTCTGTAATTTTTACTAATTCTGAAAAGATAACATTTTGGGCGGGTACTGTAGTTCACATCTGTATCTTCAGCACATTGGAAGGCTGAGGAAGAAGGATTGCTTGAACCAAGGAGTTGAAGAGAAGTTTGAACAACATAACAAGACTCCACCTCTACCAAAAATTTAAAAATTAGGCAGGTATGGTGGGAAGCTTTTACATGATCTTGAGTTAGGCATTTGTTCCTTAGATGTAATACCATGAACACAAGCAATAAAACAGAAACAGATAAGTTGGACTTCAAACTTAATTATTTTATACTGAAAATGATATCTACACCAAATTTAAAAATTAGCCAGTTGTGGTGGGGCTAATTTTAGTCTCAACTACTTTGGAGGCTTAGGTAAGAGGATCACTTGAATCCAAGAGTTTGAGCCTGCTGTGAGCTATGATCATCCAACTGCATTCTAGCTTAGGTGACAGAGAAAGACTATGTCTAAAAAAATAAATAGTAATATTTATTAAAATACATATATGATGACATAATTATTCATTTTTCATAATACACAAAAAAACAAATACATGACTATTAAAATATTTGCCAATGTGTCCTCTCAAATTATCTTTGGACCACCAATGGTACTGTGTCTACACATTGAGAAGAATTACTCTACTATTGACACTGGTATTGCTCCCAGGGCTCACTGCAGCTGTCGGTGTCGGTGTCGCCGTGCCACCAACCAGCAGAGACGAGGACACCAACGAAGGCTTCACAAGACTTTATTGCAGGAGAGCTCGGAGCACAGCATTCTTTTCCTCCCGGGTGATTCTTCTTCTCTTTGTCCTCCCCAGCACCACTCTTATGATGTGGCACAGCCAATCACAGCACAGCACACGTGCACAGGGCATGCACAATTCCTATACAAAGCAGTGGGGTACGCTAAGGCCACGAGCGCAGCATGCGGCCTCCGGGCCAATTAGGGTTACTTCCTTAAACTTGTTTATCATTAAAGCCGGAGCGGATGTACTTCCTCTCAGCGTGATGTTGTTACTCAGGGGCGTACCGGCCCGGGCACGGCCCCTGACAGCTCCCCCTTTTTTGTTGTAATGAAACAACACCGGGAGACCGTGCCTGTCTTAGGTTGTTCATGGTCCAACATATCCTTACCCGTCATCAACCTTTCAGGCAGCATGGCCTGTGGTCTGTCTTAGGTTGGTATATGCAGCCATAAATCTTACCCGTCTTTGACTACCGGTCTATCATGCTAAGCCAAACATGGGGGGAGCTGCCGGATTCTAGAGCTATCATAGCTTGCACAAGGGCAAGTTTCTGACGCTGTTGGTCTGCACACATCTTGAGGAGACATCTTAGAAGCCCTCCAAGGCCCAAGCAGAACAATGCTGCGAGGCAAGACACGCCTGCCCACTGCTTTGTAAAGGTTATGCCTTTCATGAGCCCTTGCACCCAATCCTGGAAGGGTACTCTGTTGCTCAGGTGGCATTTACAGTCCAAATGTGTGCGCGTAATTGCTGTGTGAGATTGTGAAACCGATAAGACCAGGTACCCCTTAACTGCGTGCTGTTTGGATGGAAGTGGTTAAGGAGACAGAGGCGGCTACAGCGGCCGCTGCTGAAACAGCAATGGCAGCAATCACGGCAGCAGTGATTCCGAAATCTCTTTTTTGTCGGGCTAACACAACAGGGAGATTTTGTTCTTGTCATCTTGGCATGCGGACGGACGGTGATGTTCCATATTGCCTTGGGTATCATACGAGGGGTCGAGATTGATGCTATTGCGACTCGAGCCCCATCTTTCTGAAACACCCCGACTGTTTGATTGCCTAAGCGAATACATGGGGTGGTCACAATCATCCACAATTGCATTAAGCTTAGTTGTAAAACACAAAATGCCCGGGAGGCTAAAAGTAGATACATTAAACGGGACAAGCATTGAGTCCATAGGGACTGTAGGGAGTCCTGAACTAGCATTGGTAGACATTATGGGTGGAAATACAAGGGAAGTGTTAGCCAACGGCATGGGGAACGGCCATGCCTTCACCAGGGTCCACAGTGTGCGAACCTGCGGGCGCACACCCGGTATCATCCCGACTAGGAGGAGAACACTGGGGAGAAGGGGGCTCACGTGTTTCCATTGGCGCGGCGTTGTCACGGGGCAGGGCCACCGGGCGGACGAGACGATCTGGGATCCACACTGGAGTGGGTTGGTTCTGTGGGAAAACACAAACTGCGCCTCGGTTCCATATGAGAACCGGGTCGGGGCCTTGCCATTGGCCAGTGAGGACATCCTTCCAGCGCACTAGCACCGGGGATCCTGCTTGCCGGCCGAGGCCATGGCGGTCGGCAGCTGCCTGACCCTTGGAATCTAGGGTTAAAAAATTTAAAATAAAAAGAACAGTATTTAATTTGTCTTTAGGGGAGCGGTGCGAGGAGGCAGCTCCCCCTTTTTGTTTAATTAAGTGGGCTTTGAGTGTCAGATGAGCCCGCTCTATAATGCCCTGTCCTTGGGGGTTATAAGGGATTCCATGGAAGAGGGAGATGGAAAAGGTGGATGCAAACTGCTGAAATGGAGCGGAAGAGTATGCAGGGCCGTTATCTGTTTTAATTTGTTTAGGTGCTCCCCAAGCAGCAAACGCTTGTAGACAATGGCTGATAACATCTTTTGCCTTTTCGCTGGTATGGGCTGAGGCAAAGATAACCCCAGAATATGTATCAATGGATACATGCACAAATTTTAGGGTTCCAAATTCTGGGATGTGGGTTACATCCATTTGCCAAATATGGTTGGGGAGGAGGCCACGGGGGTTAACTCCTAGACATGGGGCAGGGTGGTGAATAATGCAGATTGAACATTGTTTAACAATTTCTCGGGCTTGTTCTCTAGTAATTTGGAAACGCTGGCGAAGGGTATTGGAATTAACATGAAATAGGGCATGAAAACGCCGAGCTTGCTTTAGGGGGTCTAGGACCAAGGCGATTATCTCCTGACGAGAGAGGGCGTCCGCGGTAGCATTGCCGTAAGCCAGTGGTCCAGGTAGACCTGAATGAGCTCGAATGTGGCCGATAAAAAATGGTTGCTGCCTTTGCCAGATAAGTTGTTGCAAATCACTTAAAGCCTTTTGGACGGTGGACCGGGCAGAAATGATACCAACGTTCTCAATGACCTGGACTGCCTGGACAACGTATGCGCTGTCTGACAGTAAATTAAAGGGGGTGTGGGGGAACATAAGGAAAACTTGTAGAACAACTAGTAATTCAGTCGCTTGGGCAGAAGTGGTAGGAAATTGAAAAACATGTTGTTGGTCAGGGGTAACAATTGCTGCTTTACCTGTTTTGGAGCCGTCTGTAAAAATAATTGTGGCTTGTGGGATAGGGTTGGGTTTTGTAACTCTGGGGAATATAAGGGGGTTTTTTAGACAAAACTGAATTAATGGATGACGGGGATAATGGCTATTGAAAACAGCCGTTGTAGTAGTAGTAACAATAGCCCAAACATCATTCGCGCTGGCGAGGTATTCTAGTTGTGTTGGCTGGTAAGGGGTACAAATATAATCTGGGTGTTTACCAAAGGTTTGAAGGCCTAACTTGATGCCTTTAAGAATCAACAAGGCCATAGCCTCGGGATACCAAGGTAAGACCTTGTTGGGAGATTGCGGGAGATACACCCAAACAAGGGGGCCCTCCTGCCAAAAGGCTGCAGAGGGTGTTCGGGGGTCTGGAAATATGCACAAGTATAGAGGAGCATGGAGATCCACCCGATGGACTTGGGCTGAGGCTATGCGCTCTTGTACCAGCTGAAGAGCTTGTCGAGCCTCAGGAGTGAGGACCCTGGGGGAGGAAAGATCCGTATCTCCCGCAAGAATTTGGTATAGCGGTCGAAGTTCTTGATTAGTCAGTTTCAAATAAGGGCGAATCCAATTGATATCGCCTAAGAGCTTTTGAAAATCATTTAGGGTTGTAAGGTGCTCCGTACGAAGGGTTATTTTCAAAGGGGAGATAAGGGTACGGTTCAATTTAGTGCCAAGGAACTCTTGACAGGCGGTGATCTGGAGTTTTTCGGGGGCAATAGTGAGGTTGGCAATAGCCAAATGTTGGGTAAGGCAAGGTAAGATTTGTGTCAATAGTTCTTGTCGAGGGGCACAAATTAAAATATCATCCATATAGTGATAAATCTTTGCGTCAGGGAATAAAGTTTGAACAGGTGTTAAAGCTTGGGCTACATATAATTGGCATATGGTGGGACTGTTGGCCATACCTTGAGGCAGCACTTGCCATTCAAATCTGCTATCTGGCTGAGCATGATTAATAGTTGGCAAAGTAAAGGCAAAACGTTTGGTATCATTGGGGTGAAGGGGGATTGAAAAGAAACAATCTTTAATGTCTACCACTATAGAAGGCCAATTTTTTGGTAGGGCTGAAAGGATGGGGAGCCCAAGTTGGACCTGGCCCATTAGTTGCATCTGCTCATTGACCGCACGTAAGTCCTGAAGTAATCTCCACCTTCCTGACTTCTTCTTAATAACAAAAATGGGGGTATTCCAAGGTGAAGTGGAAGGTTTAAGATGTCCTGCGGCAAGCTGTTCTTGCACTAATGTGTGGGCGGCGGAAAGCTTTTCCTGGGAGAGGGGCCACTGAGTTACCCACACTGGCTGATTCGCCTTCCAGGGAATCTGGAGGGGAGCTTCAGGAAACACGAGTTTTCCTTTTCGATGTATTTCAGTGACCCCTAAGAAAAACCCAGCCCCGGCCCACCTATCCCCCTTTCAGGGCAATGCTCGATAGAGACTGGTTGTGTTTTTCCTTCTTGATTTTTTCCTATGCCACCTACTCCGGAATATCCTGCTCTTGTCATGAGTTTTTGGGCAGTCTCGCTGTAAAAGGTGTCTGAGGT
>CAUYPK010155077.1:0-52643 GCA_963574355.1 Loris lydekkerianus | reverse complement strand
TTAGACCCTTATCGGAGGTATAACCTGCAAATATTTTCTCCCATTCTGAGGGCTGTCTGCTTGCTTTACTCACTATGTTCTTGGCTGTGCAGAAGCTTTTTAGTTTGATCAGGTCCCAATAGTATATTTTTGATACTGTTTCAATTGCCTGGGGAGTCCTCCTCATAAAATATTCACCCAGGCCGAAACTATTTATGTCTTCTTTTCTAATATAATTATTTTAAAAATTTCTTCTAACTACTGTTTTAGCTATATTTCACAAATTTGATGTTATGATTTGATTATAATTCATTTTAAAATATTTTCTAATATCTTTCACAATTTTTTCTTAGACCCTTCATTTATTTAAAAGCATGTTTCTTAATTTGTAAATATTTTGGATTGGGGTATTTTATGTTATGCATTTTTAATTTAATACCATTGTAACCAGGTAATAAATGCCATATGAAACTTGTTTCGTAGCCCAGCACATGAAATGGACTTTTCATGTGAGAACAGATATGTTCTTGCCTGAGGCCTAATTTGTCATGCTAGCCCATACAAACCAGTTGAAAGTCTTCAAAGTTAGATACTTCTTATTCTTTCCTATGATGCCTCTCTCCTGTAATCACTGTTCTGACAGGCATAACAGCTGCTATGGGCTTTTTTTTCTATGAAGAGATTTTCTAAAATTTAGTCCATTTAATTTTCTTAGTACTTTTATTGGTTTGGGAAAAAAAAAAATAACCTTTATAATTAGTAGCTTAGTTTGGAATGTTTGGGTTATAAAGTGAGACATAGTCTCTTGAAAGTGTGTATATCCTCTCACTCAGGATCTTTTTGTTTTTTCTTTTTTTGTTTTTGTTTTTCGGCTTAAGCATTTTTTTCATTGTGATAAAATATGTGTAACACAAAATTTAGCATTTTAATAATTTTTTTAGAGTATAGTTTAGTAGCATGGAGTATATTTAGATTGTTATGCAATCATCACACCTGGAAATTTTTCATCTTCCCAAGCTGAAATTCTATATCCATTAAATAATAACTTCCCGTTCCCCTTTGGCATTACCGTTCCTCACTCTGTCTCTACAAATTTGATTACTCTCTATACTTCATGTAAGTGGAATCATACAGTATCTGTCCTTTTATAATTGGCTTATTTCATTATCACAATATCCTCAAAGTTTAGCCATGTTGTAACATATATCAGAATTTCCTTACTTTTTATATTTAAGGCTGAATAATATTTTATTTTACATGTATACCACTATTTGTTTATCCATTCATCCACTGATGGACATCTGGGTTGCTTCCACATTTTTGGTATTGTGGACAATGCTGCTGTGAACATGTGTGTACAAATATCTGCTCAAATTCCTGCTTTTGATTCTTGGGTATATACCTAAAAGTGGAATTGCTGGATCAAATGATAATTCCTTTTTTAAGTTTCAAGGGGCTACCATGCTGTTTCCCACGGGCTTGTGCATCAAGTTCTTCTTAAAAGCAACACAGAGTTTAATTTTAGCTGGAAACCACTAAATCTGGACTAAGAAGAGTAGGCATTTGGATAGACAGAGGTCCTGATTTTGTTGTTGCTTTACTGTACACCAGCAGGCTCAAAAGCAAGAGACAAATACGTGACTGTATTTTCTAAATAACGTTATTATTAAAATGTTTCCATTAATCTGCAAGCAATAAACTCACCTCATTTCAAAGCAGATAATTAATCTGGTATTACCGGGATATTCTTTCAAAGGGAAAGGAGAGTCCCTCAGTGTGGTAGAGATTGTACCTCATGATGTGGCTACATCAAATATAAAAGAAAAGTGCTCCATGGCAAAGTTACTCAGCTTCTATGGTCCCCTCTCACCTTCAGGCTTCTGAAACTCTGGCTAGTTGTATAAAATTGAAACAATCTTGTCTCTCTGTTCTCTATGGAGGAGAGTAGAACAGAGCCTGGTTAAGCAAGAAGGGAACCCAAAGTGGGCGGTTTCTGTGACTCAGTGGGTGGGGCGCTGGCCCCAGATACCGAGAGTGGCAGGTTTGAGCGCACTGCAGCTAACATAGCAATGACAACTGAAACAACAACAACAACAAAAGACCGGATGTCATGGGGGCACCTCTAGTCCCAGCTACTCGGGAGGCTGAGGCAAGAGAATTGCTTAAGCCCAAGAGTTGGAGGTTGCTGTGGGCTGTGATGCCACAGCACTCTACCAGGGCAACATAGTGAGACTTGGTCTCAAAAAAAGGAACCCAAAGTAAATCTATTTACAATATTTATTTTCTGATAAACAGGAAGACTGGGTAGACTAGAATCCATTCTAAAATAAGTAACACCAAATGAAAAGGGAAAAAGAAAACACAATATAGGCCTAGTGAAAAATTCTCTAACATTTAGGAAATAAACATAAGTAGGGAAAGAAAAAGAAGATAAATGGTGTGTATCTGAAGAAAACATTTCAGAACTATGAGAAAAGTTAGAAGACCAAACGCTTTACTTTTCAATGTAATTAAAATGGATGGGCTTTATGAAACCAGGAATGAAAGAGAAGAGGAGATGGAGCCCTTTACAGAGGTGCAGAGAAAACAGACAGTGCTAAGGAAGCAGTGGTAGGAGGCAGATGAAGCCCTTACAAAACAAAGAAATAGTAAAGAATGTAAATTAAGGCAGCATCAAAAATGGAATCACTTAGAGGATATTACTCAAAATGCAGAGGAAACCCCCCCCCAAAAAAAAAAAAAACAAAAAAAAAACAGATAAAGGCAATGAGATAGCAGAACTTTCTTTGAATAATCATTGATAGGACCTCATATGTAATAACCAAATTGTCAAAAAGTGGCTGAAATGACTTTCTTTAACTTTAAGAATGGATTCTTCAAGCATGTAGATCAGGGTTTCTCGAGTTCAGCACTGTAAACATTTTGGACCAGCAATTCTTTGTGTGTAGGGGGGTCCTGTCATTGTAGGATATTCAGCAGCGACCCAAGAATCTCCCCGCTAGGTGCCAGTAGTGTCCCCAAGTTGTTACAACCAAAAATGACCTCTGCAGAGCAAAATTGGCCCTGGTTGAGAATCACAAAAGTAAAGTAAAAGTGTCACCAAAAAGACAAACAGGGGGCTATTTAAAGGCTTTAACATTATGTGTCACAGGTCTGGGAAGCCAGGTCAACAGTCTGGAAGGAAATACAACATTCCCCAAGAATTCTCTCCTCAGTCAGCTGTTGTTCAACACCTTTTGCAGAGTCCTTAAAAATCAGTATGAGGATACAAGGGACTCTTGATAAAATGGACAAGGACGGAAACAGGAAATTTATGAAAAAATATATACAAATACCGATAAATGTGAAAAAGTTCAACTGCGTCAAATGAAAGTAAATAAAAAGGCATATTATTTTTCAATGATCAATTTAAGAAACTGAGTAAAGTGAAGACACTCTGCAGTGTGGGCTGGGAGTGCTCACATGCGTCTGATGGATGACCTGGCAGTGTATCAACACCCCTTAAAGCATACGCTGAAGTGTTTTTAAATTTTTAATTGTGATGGACACGGAATAGTGGTATGTATCTGCAGGATTGTGTGATGTTTTGATTCAAGCACACCAAGTGTGTTAATCAAATCAGGGTAATTGGGTTATCCAAAGTACACATTTTATTAACTCAGTAACTTAGGATTTGTCTTAACATAATCATGAAGAAATGGAAAGATGCATCAAAAATGTTTATTGCACTGTTGCTTGTAACAGGGAAAACGTGATATGAACATAAATGTATTGCAGCAGAGGACTGATCACTATATCTACATGATGGTCACAAAAAGTCATTGTAAGAATTCTTGTTGACATGGATAAAACTCTAATTACATTTAAAAAAGAAAGTTATAAATTCACATACTCATATACTGAGACAAAAAGTAATTGATTAAGGGTATCTATACTGAAAAGCCACAATAGTTATTACTGAATAATAGGGTTTGGGGTGTTTTCTTTTTATGTCCTTGATCTGTATTTATCATTTCCCATATTCCATATTTATTATATTTTGCATTAGTTTTATAATTTAATAAGAAAATCATTTTGAGATGAAAGTATAAACCAAAGAGAGATCTTTATTGAGAAATGACTCTGAAATTGGCAGTTAACCATAAATCCGCTCACACAATGCACACAATGTTAAAGCTGTAATAGAGTGAGCAAATATGTTCTGATCCATCCTTCTCTGCCAGCGTCTTCATTCTCATTCAGGCTGATGTTGGACATGCAATATTTTGGATTCCACAGAATCACCCATGTCAGGTTATAATAACAGTCATGATTATTACAAGCAGTTGCCAAAGACACCAAAACATGCTGGGCAAATCAGTTCCAAATTATCCCTGCTGCCTTGCAAGGGTGGAGCATGGAGATTCCTCAGGTCCCGACGTCCACTGTTGGATTCCAAGGCTCATGTAAAAACTCTCTCAGTTACATGAGAAAATCTAAAGTGCTGGAATATGATTTACAAAAATTAAATTGGCAAGGAATGTGGCAATAAAGTTGTCTAATGCGTTCCAGGGTGACAGTTGGAGAGATGATTTAAAGTAGCCCAGGGCAAGAGTGGTTTAAAATCGGCTGCTGGGCAGTGAACACTTTGAGAGCTGTCTGGGTTTTGGGTTGGGTGTGCAGCATTTTAGTTCAAAGACTGTAGTCCATTTCAGAGTTTGACAGGAAGAAGTAAAAGGCCAGCTGAATTCCTGCCAGAGCATATAACAAAGAATTCAGAATCCAATACCCAGCCTAGCTCGCACTCACACACAAAACAATGGTTCCTTTTTCTCTTGTTTGAAATGCAAACCAGTCACTTTTTTGTTCCTATAATTGTACCTAATGGAATCATCTTTGCGGTGCTCTTACAGTAGCTTCCCCTTCTATCTCTGGTGCACACTTTCCTTGTTATTTTTGCCTTCTCTCTCCCCCCACAACCCATAAGGACTGTAGAGTAAACACTGTACCTGGGATGTACTACTCTTCCTTATGATACTTCATTAGCCTCAGTCCTCACATGAGATAATTAGGACACGTCACAGAGCCAGCACAGGTAGCATGAACCAAGACAAAACCTTTTCATTTTCATCCACAGGTATTTGAAGTTGTTTACTACTGTGGCATGTTCTAGCCAAAGCTGGGTGATACCCAGGCGATACACCTATTCTTGGCATTAAGACATATGGGTACCAATGTGCTTTCCAGGTTGGTATTGGCTTGAAATTTCACTCAATAGATGTTTGGAAGAAATAAATAAATGCAGAGAAAACATCTGGATTCCAATGCCAGTGTTTTCATTTTCCAGCTGCAAGACTATTCCTTAATTTTATCTGTCCATAAGCATACAATTAGCTGCTCTGTTTGCTGCAGGCATTGTGATCATCCAAAAAGTATTTGTTAAAGCAATGGTCCCCAACCTTTTTGGCACCAGGGACTGGTTCCATGAAAGATGATTTTTCCACAGACTGTGGGAATGAGTTTCTCACAGGAGTGTGCAACCCAGTCCCTCACACATGCAGATTACAGTGGGGTTCGTGCTCCCATGACAATCTAATGCCACCACTGATGTGACAAGAGGCAGAGGTCAGGAGGCAATGAGAGCAATGGGGAGCGGCTGTAAATACAGACAAAGCTTCATTAACTCACCCGCCATTCACCTCCTGTGTGTGACCCAGTCCCTAATAGGCCACAGACTGGTACCTGTCTGGGCTTTGGGGGCCACAGTGTGAAAGCACAGAATGACCTATAAAGTGTTATACAAATGAACTTACCTACTCAACTTAGAACAAGCATTATTTCTTCCCATTTATTTGAGGGGTCTTCAGTCATTAGTTTTTAGTTAAGACACAAGTTGAAAAGTTTTTTCTTAGCTCTACTTCATTCATTTTTATGGCTCAAGCTATATACAAGGTATGTACACACCATATTTTCTTTATCCACTTATATTGATTACATACCTGTGCAATTCTTAATAGTGCTCTGAAAAAACCTTCAGGTGCAGATATCTTTTAGATAAAACGTTTTCTTTGCCCCGGGACAAAACTGGAGTGTGCTATCCTATGTAAAGTATCTCACGAATGGAAAAGTAAATACCACATGTTCTGAATAACAAGTGGGAGCTAAATATTGGGTACACATGGGTACAAAGAAATGTAAAGAACATTGGAAACCAAGAAGGGTGTATAATGGTAAGGGACTGAAGAATTAGACATTTATCTATCAGGTAAAATGAAATCTATCAGGTGATGGCCACACGGAAAGCCTTGACTTCAGCATTATACAATGTATCTATGTAACAAAAACATTTGTACCCCCTAAAAATTTTTAAATTAGAAAAGAAAATACAAAAAGAAAAAAGAAAAATTTTCTTTTGCCTCTAAACAAGGCAGAAAGTAGAAAAAGCACTCATGTGGGAGTGAAGATAACTGACGTCTAAACCTAGAAAACTCATCAAGTAGCTGTGTATCCTTAGCCAAGACATGTCTCTTCCCTGGGCCTCACTTTCTTTGTCTATAAAACAAAAGTCTGAGCTCTTTTTCTAGCATTCTAGAATGGATTTCATGTGGTCATAAACCTCATGAAGTTGGAATGGATTGATCTGCAGCCTCTTGGTCTCCTGGGTTGGGGCTATATCAGCCAACATTTCTGGATAAGTGAACAATGGCTGATTACCCAGATGCTTCCAGCTGCTTGGCATGAAGGCCTAGTCATTTAGTGATTGACTAAGTGTCTCCATTTTTCAATCATACATTGTGTCTTATTTCAGATACAGCCCCTGTCTCCAGATCTGGAAAAGAATCCTACAGTGGTGTGAAGATGTGAAGTAAAGATCAAGAGAAAGTATGGCCTTGGAGCTCTTTGGCATACAGACTCAATGGTACTTTTATGTATCCTGCTTTGATCTCTGAGTTCAAATATAAGATTCATGACTCAAATATAAGATTCATGATCTCTGAGTTCAAATATAAGATCCATGACTCACAGTGACAGCTAAAATGGGTGGACAGTCAAAGGCAGTCTTTCCCCTGTGGTTATTCCTCTTTCTGCTCTCTCTACATACCTCCTGTGAGCATGCCTCACGGTTCATTTTCTGACCTTTAGCTCTTATTTTTTTATCATCTTCAGAAAATGTGTTTATTGTTAGAACTTCAGTAATCACCTTAATCATAGTTACAGAGGGAGAACAAGTGAGAGAGGATAGAATGAACCAATATTACAGAGTAACACCTTCATATTTGGGGGTGGGAGAACACATTGCCAGCACGGAAAATGTGATTTGCCTTCCAAATATCCACAAAACAGTTACATAGACTGTAAAGCACAACACGTTTATACTTGTTTGCCCAATTATGTCAAGACAGGCAATAAAGAAATAAATATTTTTGGGGCACTGTGGCAGTGCTCCATATTAGTAATCTAAACCATACTGTACAGTAAAAACTTATTCCTAAACCCAGTATTTTGAAGCAACAAATATTTGTTTTGCACATAATTCTGAGGGTCAGCAATTTGAGCTGGGCTCAGCAGGGCAGTTCTTCTGGTTTTGGCTGGACTCACTCATGCACTGCAGGCAGTCCTATTAGCTGGAGACTAGCCAATCATACAATGGATCCATGTAACAAAAGCATTTGTACCCCATGAATATTTTTAAATTAGAAAAGAAAATACAAAAAGAAAACAGAAAAGTTTTCTTTTGCCTCTAAACAAGGCAGAAAGTAGAATAAGTACTTATGTGAGAGTCAAGATAACTAACGTCTAGTCTAGTGTCCAGCTGGTGGCCTCCAGCAGGATAGCTCACCCTCACTACAACAGGGTCTCTCATCTTCTGGTAGATTATCAAGGCTAGTCCTCGAAGTGAGAAGAGACAGGCAGTATTCCAAGAGAGGATGCAAAAGTGTAAAAATCCTCTTGAGGCTTGGGCTTGGAAATGGCATATCATCACTTCCATCATGTTCTGTTGGTTAAGGCAAGTCACAGGTTAGCCCAGATTCAAGAAACGTTTAAAAAGTATCAACTTTTTGATGAAAAGAACAGAAAAATCAAATTGCTATGATTATGGATATACAGAGAGCTAGAGAATTGAGACCATTCTTACAATCAGTCTGCCCCACCCCTTCAGATCCATTTTCCAGCCTTCTACACTTTAATTTCCGTCCAAAGGAGTCCTGTGTGAACAATATTAATGGAGCTCCAATGTACATTGTCTTTTGGCTGGATATAGCCAATGGGAAGTTGGAGAGAGGGAAAATTATAGCAAGAGGGAGATGTTCCCTGATGTCCTCAGGCTGGATTTCTCTCAGGCAGGAAGGATGAATGTACTTCTCAGGATGGCCATTAGAGGTCGATGTCAGATATTACTGGGGCTGGGGACAGTGGGAAAACAGGGCACTGTGGTGTGTTATTCTAGTTAGCATGAGTAGATATCTTTCTGAGAAGGAGAATGTTTAACATAGATCTGAAGGAATGAGCTATGCAGGAAAACAAGGATATGGGAGGAGAGCATTTCAGGTAGACGAAACAGCCTATGAAGTGGACTGTTGACAAGAGCCTTCCCCAGGCAACCAGCTCCAGGTGCACAGGTACAGCCAGGGTACTTGCTGAATATTCTACCGCTGTCCCACTCAACATCTGCCCAAGGAAAATGATCATCTTTTCATTTTTCTATAATTGTCTCTGTCCTATTTCATCATTCTGAGGATTATCTACATTAGAAAACTTAGAGTCATTTTTGGCCTCACTCCTATTTAATATCTGTTTACATTTATACGCAATAACTTCACTCAGAAATTGAAGTTCCCTGTAATATTTACAAAGATCCTATGAGCCTCCATGATCTTACCTGAAAGAGATAACAATAGATATAACAGCAGGGTTGTCACAAGAATTAAATGTGACAATACAAATGAATCCATTTGGCATAGTTTTTGGAACATAAATGATTCCCAATAAATGTTAACTGCTTTGTGTGGGTATATAAGAGATTTTAAAATATATGTGCTGTTTCATTTTTGATTATTTTTGCATCAAAGCAATATGCACACACATACTGCAGCAGATGCCAGCGATGCCCCACCTCTTTCTCTGAATCCTTACCATTTCCAAGTGGTCCCACACTGCTGCTGACGACTACTGACACCCCCGTCCCCATCTCTGTGCCTAAGGGCTTTCTTTCTAGCACACAGCAGGCTGCCCTGCTCTCTCCTCAATAGTGGGCTACAAGTGCTGGGAAATTGGCAAAACCTTGGGAGTAGCTCTCAGCCAACACCCGATGGGGACTGGTATATAAATACCCCCAGTTCCTTGCTTCTCAGGTAAAGGAAGTCTGAGTTGACCCCTTGGAATTAGCTCTTGTTGCATACTGTGGCACACTGGCCTAACAGCCTGGTCTTTTTGGTTCCCCTGATTCACTGCACCATTTCTACTGCTCCCTGGCAGGTGTTCCATCCTCCCCTCAGTAGACAATGTGCCATCAAATTCTGGTTCAATCCTTCTAGGGGAACCTGTCTTGTGATAAAAGCCAAGGGTCCCATTCCTCTTCTTTCTTTCTTTCTTTCTTTCTTTCTTTCTTTCTTTCTTTCTTTCTTTCTTTCTTTCTTTCTTTCTTTCTTTCCCATTCCTCTTTCTAAGTACTATTTATCAAGGACATGTTTTATTTACTCCTTCAGTTTTTATCTTTTTATATAGTATCTTCATAATTGTTGATAAAACGCTTGCACCTCTGTTTCTCGACTTAAGCATTTTTGATAATGTCTATAGACTCTCTCTCATATGAGTGATGACTATTTAGTCACTTATGATATCTCTCTTATTCTTCAGTATTTGACATGTGAATTTTAATATTTGTTTCTGTTATTGGGTTACATTCAATTTTAAAAATAATATATTTAAGACTCTATTTCTCAATAAATCATCTTGAGACTGTCAATGCTGACACTGCACTTAGTAGCATGAAGGTAGTTCCTTACCTTCCCCACCTCACATATCCACTGCAGAAATGTCTACTGCATGTCCACTGTCACTGTGTGCAGGCTCTTAACACTCCCGTCTCACATGCAGCTTCAACAAAGCCTTCCATGCGTTATTCAAAAGCACATGGGGACTGCAGGAGAGAAAGGAAATGTTAACAGCATTGACACAGTAATAGTGCAATTGGCAAAAGTTAGGCAAATACATAAAACCATAAAAATACATATGGGGTTATGGTCCCATTTCCTTAAGCCCAGAGTTATGATATCTGGCCACTAAAAAGAGAATATTCCTAAAATCAAATGGGCTCTTTTATTTTAGGTTCCATCAGTTGCTTAAAATCATGCCACATATTCACTTGTTTTACTTCAGGTGCATTTGGGGTTTTTGTTTTGTTTTGTTTTGTTTTTGTCTGTGTGTTCATTGTTTTGTTTGTTTGGAGCACCTACAGCACACTTTTTTTTTCTTGAGACAGAATCTCAGTTTGTCATCCTCAGTATAGTGCCATGGTGTCATGGCTCACAGCAACTTCAAGCTCTTGGGCTCAAGCAATCCTCCTGCCTCAGCTTCCAGAGTAGCTGGGACTGCAGGCACCTGCCACAATGCCCAGCTATTTTTCAGAGATGGGGTGTCGCTTTTGCTCAGGTTGATCTGGAATTTCTGAGCTCGGGTAATCCACCCACCTTGGCCAGAGTGCTGGAATTACAAGTGTGAGAACTGTACCCAGACCCTACTTGCCTTTTCTTTCTTTCTTTCTTTCTTTTTTTTTTCCTGAATTTATTTGCCTTTATCATGTCCTTATTATACGATAGTCATAAGTTTCCTTCCTGCATACTTTCTCCTCTTGCCTCAATCTGCATGGCAAAAATATATTTGTAAATTCTGGAGAGATGATGCTGGTGATGGCAACTCCAGTAGATCATGGCCCTTCCTTCACAAATTCCCATCTGAAAACAGAAGGGGCAACTAGTGGCTAAATCAAAAACTCATGGGCAATGTGGAAAATAACGCTAAATGGTAAAACATCTCCGCAAATTCCAAGATACAAGCCAAGGGCTGTGTGTATTCACTTTGGTATGAGGCGACACAGAGGGTAGCAAGGGGCCTCTGACAGACTGAGAGTCAGAAAATGGAACAATCTGTGGGCAAGAGAGCTAAAGAAAAGCACTACAAATCCAGATGACAGTAGGGGACGGGCAGGCGGGAGGAACCTGCCACTGTGTGTATATACATATATATATATATATATATATATTTTTTTTTTTTTTTTTTTTTTTTTTTCTTCTTTAGACAGAGCCTCAAGCTGTCACCCTGGGTAAAGTGCCCTGGCATCACAGCTCATAGCAACCTCCAACTCCTGGGCTCAAGTAATTCTCCTGCCTCTGCCTCCCAAGTAGCTGGGACTACAGGTGCCTGCCACAATGCCCGGCTATTTTTTGGTTGCAGCCGTCATTGTTGTTTGGCAGGCCCGGGCTGGATTCGAACCCACCAGCTCAGGTGTATGTGGCTGGCGCCTTAGCCACTTGAGCCACAGGAGCCGAGCCTGCTATATTTTTTTATTAGATCATAACCGTGTACATTACTGCATTTATGGGATAAATTGTGCTGATTTTATATACAATTTAGAATGTTTACATCAAACTGGTTAACATATCCTTCACCTCACTTATTTAATTGTTGTGTTTAGACATTTATACTTTACTCTTAATATATTTGACATGTACCCTTGCAATATGCACAGTAGGTGAGGTCCTACCGATTACTCTCCCTCCACCCATCCACCCTCTCCCATCACCCTCCTTTTCTCTCTTTCTTTCTGGGCTATAATTGTATTTTATCTTTTGTATGAAAGTGTGGGTGATTATATATTGGTTTCATAATAGTTTGAGTACATTGGATATTTTTTTCCCATTCTTTAGATACTTTACTAATAAGAATATGATCCAGATCCATCCATGTAAACATAAAAGAAGTAAAGTCTCCATCTGCATAATATTCCATGTTATACTTCTACCACAATTTGTTAATGGGTCGATGGACATTTGGGCTTCTTCCATGACTTGGCAATTATGAGTTGGGCTACAATAAACATATTTGTGCTAATGTCTTTTGAAAAGATTAACAAAATTGATAAACATTTCACTAACCTAACCAGAAACAGAAAAGTAAAATCCCTAATATCATCAATCAGAAATGATAAAGGCAAAATAACAACAGACACCTCAGAAATCCAAAACATCTTTAATGAATACTATAAAAACTCTATTCTCAAAAACATGAAAATCTGAAGGAAACAGACCAATACCTGAAAGCAAGCCACCTTCCTAGACTCAGTCAGAAAGAATTGGAAATGTTGAATAGGCCTATAGCAAGTGCTGAAATAGCATCACCTATATGAAATCTCACAAAAAAGAAAAGTCCGGGAACGGATGGCTTCACATCAGAATTCTACCAAACCTTTAAAGAAGAACTAGTACCTGTATTACATATCCTTTTCCAAAACATAGAAAAAGAAGGAATACTTCCCAACTCATTCTATAAAGCAAATATCACCCTCATCCCCAAATCAGGAAAAGACCCAACAAGAAAAGAAAATTATAGCCCAATATCTTTAATGAATATAGATGTAAAAATATTCAATAAGATTTTAGAAAATAGAATCCAGCAACACACCAAACAAATTATACACAATGTCCAAGTTGGTTTTATTCCAGGGTCTCAAGGTTGGTTCAACATACGTAAATCTGTAAATATAATACATCACATAAACCAAACAAAAAACAAAGACCATATGATTCTCTCTATTGATGCAGAAAAAGCTTTTGATACTATCCAGCATCTTTTCATGATCAGAACAGAAGGGACATTTCTTAAACTGATAGAGGCCATCTACAGCAAACTTAACAGCCAATATTGTATTGAATGGAGTAAATTTGAAAACATTTCCACTCAGATCAGGAGCTAGGTGAGGATGCCCATTGTCTTCACTGCTATTTAACATTGTAATGGAAGTTGTAGCCATAGTAATCGGGCAAGAGAAGATGATCAAGGGTATCCAAATAGGGTCAGAGGAGATCAAACTTTCACTCTTCACAGATGATATGATTTTATACCTGGAAAACACGGGGGACTCAACAACGAAACTTAGAAGTGATCGAGGAATACATCACCGTCTCAAGGTACAAAATCAATACTGCCACTGTATTATTTTTAGCACTACCTGGAAACGACTGAAGAGGGAGCCTTTAACAACCTCCCTTCAAATACTCTAGAAGACTTACTTTACATAAAAAATGACCACAGGTAAAGCATCAAGATCAAATCCCACAAAAACTAAAGGTCCTAGAAGGGGGGAAAAGTATAAATTACTACAAACAATAAAAGCATTCCAAAAAGAAATACTCAAAAACCAGATTGAACCTTTTATATCAAAACTGCCTAAATGACATTACAAAAAGGAGACAGGCCACTCAAAAGCCCCAACATAAATCCCAATTAGAGAAATCATAAAGGCGGTGGAACCAAGCAGGAGCACAAAAGCAAATAAACACTGAAAATAGTGGGGTAGGGAAATAGAAGTTGGAAAATAAAATGCCCTTCCCCTTTAAAAAAATGAAGGGGATAAATAGTATGTGAGAAAAGGTGACAAATTCTAAACATAGGCAAAAAAAGTCTTACAAATAAAATTATTCCAGTTAATGAATGATGACAAAATGAAAGAATTCGAATCTCATGATTTTGCAACCCTTGGGGAATAAATAGATCCGGACCTTGTATATCAAATACTGTTAAATGAATTATGGAATGAAGGAAACCAGACCTTGTGTGCCTCCCGATGAAAAAGCATATGAAAGAACACAACACCACTGATAGTGTTGCCACAGGGATGGCATCTGAGTCTGATCAGGCCTCTGGATCTAGCAGCTGATGTCCTGCAGACTCAGAGGGCAGAGGAGACAGGTAGTCTGCACCACAAGTGTCAAATGGCTTCTTCAACAGAAAAACAGTAAGGAAGAGAAACTGACAGAAGGTTTGTGTTTTGATGAGAATGGGCAAAACTGAATTCTAGCACTAAGACACACACTTTTGTGATGAAACTGTAAAGAAATGTGATTAAATGTTTTCTATAAACATCCTGATCAATACTGATTGCTTCTGTAGGGAGGCAGGCAGCCCTGAGTGGGGGAGGGCACACATAGGGAGTGGCTGGTGGCAGGCGAGGCTGGTGAAGCTTGGCCTGAACTTGGGCAATGGTTACAAGAATGTTCATCTTCTAATAATCCTCTAAATTATTTGTGTGGGGTTTTTGTAGTTTTCTGTACCTGTTTTCTTATTCTATATTTTTTTTAAATAGAAGGAATTCCAATAAGGAGGCTTGTGTGGAAAAGAAAAAAAATTTTTAACAGTGAAGATAGAGACTTTTAGGTAGAGTTAAAGTCGTAGTGATAAATAAAAATTATCTTACTAACAACTCAGTGAATCTACCAACAAACACCATTTTAAAATACCTTCTTCTGTTATAGGGACTGTGAGATAAAAAGAGGTGTGGGATATATATTCTTTGCTAGAGGGTTTATATGTAGAAGAAATGTATCTTGGGTTTGTGCACGTGTGTGTGTGTGTGTGTGTTGTTTGTTTTTTGCTTTTAAATGGGATAAAGGGTAGATAAAGAAGACACCATGAGGGTTTATAAGGCTTTGTTTTATTCTGCTATTTTAGTGGGGTGGGAAGGGCATGTGAAATATTTAGTAGTATGTGCTTTGGACAAGAAGATTAGGAAAAATTAGCACCAATCCTGGCTCAGCCAAGAAATATGCTGTACTTGGCTAAGCCAAGAGCTCTGGTTGCATAAATGCCTCTCTAATTCTTAATGTTCTCATCTGTAAATGCGAATTGTCTCTGTCCCTACTGGTCATGAGGTAGGAGGAGCCCCTCGTAGTCTTTGTCAATTTTTCTTGGAACCACAATGCAAGTTTGTTTGCCAGCTTGGGAGATGGTGAATGTTTGGAGGGTAGGTGGCCCCAAGCAAGAAGAGGGTTGGCAAGAAGATTCTAGAAGGCAGTGGGCATTTCCACCCCCTCCCACCCCAGTTACTATGCTTTGGCCGGAATCCTTCCACGGTCTCACATACATACAAAATAGCCTTTTGTGTTCCAGCAAATGCACTGTGGCTGGAAATGATCAGCCTGAAAGGATGGAGAGGTCCCCACACAGAGCCCTCACCATGGGCCACAGTCTAGAAGCTCTTATTCTTACCCACAAGAGAAACTGCAATGTATTCAAATCAAAGCAATTGTTTGAAAAAGAGAAAGTCTTCTCTCCTATTTTTTTCTTTTTTTTTTTTTTAAAGAAATTCTCTGTCTCCCAATGAATAACCTAATATCAGGGTTTCCAGGAAACTGTGGTGTGCCAGGGCCATCTTATACCGGCTCTCGAGAGGTGTGTGCACCTCTTTCCAAGTGGCCATCAGCCCAGGGCCTTCCATCAGCCACAGTGGGAGTGTTTCCACCACAGACAAAGGCACAGGTTACACATGAGCTTCTTTCTTTTCTTCCTTTTAATGTTTTCCAAGCTGGTTACTGAACGTTCACCAGCACACCAGAAACCAGCATGACAGCCAATACAGCCAACCAGTAGAACTACGGTTTCATAGCTTTACTCTGCACAGTTAAAAGTCAGCTTAACTGATCGGGTCAATAATGGTAACTCCTACTTCAAAATGTCCTTACTTGTTTTATAAATAATTATTAAGCCCTTACCACACACCAGGTGCAGCTAGGCAATGAGGATGCAGGGGTGAATGGAAGACTCCCGGTGCCTAGTCCCAAATGAACAGAGGAAAGAGGAAACCAGGCAAATAAATAAGAAAGTAGGACAAGATACATGCTCCAGAGCAAAAGTACAGGGCACTTAAAGAGCTTCTAAGGGAGCCACCTGATTGAGACAGCAGGATCGGGCAACTTTTTTTTTTTTTTTTAATTCAATCATATCTGTGTAAATGAATGCATTTATTTATGCACAGTGTGCTGGTTTTAAAAGCAATTTGAAGTACTTACACCAAACTGGTTAACATAACCTTCACCACACTTTCTTAATTCTTTAAAGAAGTGATATTTACTTCAAGATACAGAGGACAGCCAGGCACGGTGGCTCACTCCTGTAATCTTAGCACTCTGGGAGGCCAAGGAGGGTGGATCCCTTGAGCTCAGGAGTTCAAGACCAGCCTGAGAAAAATCGAGACCATCTCTAAAAATAATAGCTGGGCATTGTGGCCGGCACCTGTACTCTCAGCTACTCAGGAGGCTGAGGCAAAAGCATTACTTGAGCTCAGGTGTTTGAGGTTGCGTTTAAAGATTATGCCACGGCACTCTGCCGCGGGTGACAAAATCAGACCCGGTCTAAAAAAAAAAAAAAAAAAAAAAAAAAAAAATACAAAGTACGAGTGAAAATTGGTAATTAGTGTGATGTGTGTGTGTGTGTCTAGGGAGAGAACGAAGAACAAGCCAACACCAAGGCCCTGAGGCAGGAAAGACACTGACACTGTAAACTGATTATGCTGCTCCTTGGAGACTGGATTTTATTGTCAACACAAGAGGAAACCACCTCAGAGGTAGGACAGGGGTCCCACAATGCAAGGAAGCTGAGGAGAGGGATTAGAGACTTCGATGGTAGGGCCCACAGGGTGATTCATGACTAATAAATGACGTTCCCATACTTAATAGAAAGTGTTTGATAAACACAAGACACCAAGACATTTTTATTATTAATTATAATTATTTGGGAAATTATGTAAACTGAGTGCCCATTGCCTCACTTTCAAATGTAAAAGCAATACCCACCCCAAAGTTTATGCACTTTGGGAACATCTCATAAATAAGCAGAGATTATTTCTCTAGAGGAAGGACGTGGCCATTACCTCATTTCTCTTCCATCTCCAGCATATTTTCACTGGTGTGGAAACTGCTCTCGGCTCTCAGAAAATAGACTGGCGTGTGCACACAGCTTAGCTTTGGAAGTGCAACTTGTTTTCTTTGCTTTGACACAGTACTTTTTTTCCTTAACATTCACCAGATCTTTCAAGCTGCAGCAAAGGTGTCTGCCAGGAATGGCAAAGTGACCATCCAGGGTGAGCCTGGGCCCCCTTCCTATGGAGGTTGCCAAGATATCCAAACCTGGAACTGGCAGCCCAGCAGGCTTAAAGACCCACTGACGGAAGCTTTTAGAAACGTGTGGTTTTTATTTGTGCCCATAGGGTGTTTTTCCTCTGGTCCCCATTTTCTGCAGGTGGTCCATTTAATTTCACTTCCATCCACTACCCTTCTGCTTTGATTCAGGGAAGTTAGTTATCTTCCCTGTACATTTCAAATTCCAGAATCTTTTACATTTCCTGTGCTTTTCCCTTCTCCTCTTACACTCACCACCCCCAACTCCAATGCAAAAAGAAAAAAACAGAACAATTAAAATCCCACAGAATAAAAAATTTCCATGAGTCTGAACCCAATCTGGCATCATTTATATATACCTAGGCAGCTACTTGACTCTGTGGCCGGAAATGGTTTGCTTCAACACCTGAGATTTTTCTTTTTCTCTTTAATGATCTTATTTTAATGGTTCGATTTTGACAAATCCTGAGTTCCTGCTGAAAGGGAACTGGGAGACACCTCATTCCTCTAACTGGTGACAGGAGTTTATAAAGTCTGGGCTGGTAGAAAAGCTCAGGCAATTGTGAGAAATGAACAGGCATTTTCGGTTTGGACACATCCTGACAGGGGTGAAGTTCAGGGCAAACACATCATCCTGTGATTAGAAGAGGAAGGCTGCCTGGAGGAGGTAATGCTTCAGGGCAGCCCCTGGAGCACCGTAAGGTGCACATACAGGAGGACCTGAGGGCAAACTGCAAGGTCAGGCTGAAGAAAGCAGACAAAGGAGGCTTTGAGTAGGTCCTCCTGGGAGGGGATGAAAAAATAATAAAGGTGAAGAAATGTGGGCATGTGGCAAAGCTGGTGGCTTTAGGGTAGGACCTGAAAACAGGGCAGAATCCACCACAGGGCCACAGGTGTGCATCTGTGTCAGCGCTCATGTGGCCAGGTGTATGTGTGTACTCGGATACAAATAAGCAATGCAGATCTTACTCTCTGCAACACTTTTCCAGAGGTGTAGCAGGTGTGAGCCAACCACAGTTATTCAATTATTCATTTTGGAGGCCTGAAGGGCACAGGAACAAAGCTTCATTGAGATTGCTGAGAAGGAAAAAAATAATTAATGAGTAAGGCAATAGGAGTCTTGTGGTCCATCGGAGACAAGCTGTCCACAAAGGGGACCTGAGTTCCCACAGAAGCAGCGTGCTGTAGCAATAGCAGTCACATCAGACAACTGGGTGTCTGAAAAAAAAACACAACTCACCTTCAGGCCTCATCTCCCTCTTCTACGAGGTGGATATTGTTGGGTTCCCTCCATCAGAACTTGGGATAGGAGGGATGAGTATTCTCAGCTCCTGACTCAAGGTTTGGAATCTGAACTCATGGTCAGTCCAGGAATAAGCAGGATAAATGTCCCTGGCCTGCCTGAGCTCATCTGCTATTTCAGGTCACAGAGCTATCATTCCTCCCCCTCTGGCCCCACACTCCTCTCACCTTCATGCTGATTGCCTGGAGACATAATATGATCCTAGGGATTTATGGGCTGATACGATATATTTTCTGATGCTGAACAAGGAGACAGGTGTCTAGGAAAGCCCAGGTCCCTAGTGGGAATGAAGGAGGCATCAGAATGAGCAAGGGCTCATAGGAGAGCACATGTGTTCCCACAGACAAAGGGTGGGGTTTGCTTCTAGTACTCCCAGCTAGGGGAGATAGCTGTGTAAAGCTGTGCAGGAAGGGGGGGGGGCACAGGGGAGGAGGCTCTTTATTTTGTTTTTTTCTATTTTTAGACCATGAATGTCACGGCCAACAATGTAAACCTTTCGGGAAGGTTTAAGGTATCATATGACTTTTTTTTTTTTTTTTTTTTGCATGATCCCAAGGCTTCCCAAGAATAATAAAGGTTCAAGTTGAAGTTCCACCAGATAGGTGGTTTGTTCCTTTCTTTCCATTATCTTTGTACCTCAAAGGACCACTCGTACAACCAAGAGCTTTGACACTAAAATGCATGGGTAACTGACCCCACCAGGAGTTTGGAGGATTAAACTAAATATGATAGGACAGGATAAGTGCCAGGGGGTTGAGCTCTGACAGCAGGGCTACAGGAGTCTCTGCCCCAAAGTATTTCCTTCTAGCTGGACTGTGTGTCCTGGGGAGCCAGGATAGGTCTTATTCATTTTTTATAACCTTCATAACCAAACTTAATTAAAAACATCAGTGAGGAAAAGGCCTCTTTCCTAAGAGCCACCTCTATCCCAGCCAGCCTTCCTAATGACACCAGGGGGTTAACAGTTCACTGCGGCTTCTCTGGTCTTTGAAGTCTTGACTCATTTCAAATCTTTCTCCATATCCTTCAAAGTAAAGGTACAGGCATACTTCCTAATTTAAATTTAAATTAACTTGGCCTTGAAAAATACCATGAACCGTTGATCCAAAGTGGAGGAGATGTCATGTGTCCTAAGGACACTGGACACAGTGTCTGCAGAAGGAGGCATTCTCTCCTCTCCCTTGTCATGGACAGGTTTGCCTGGCAGTTACAACTGCTGCTTCATCCGTGCTTTCTCTAGAACAGAGTTTCTCAAAGTAGGGTTCCTGGATGAGCACCATCACTGTCACCTCAAAACTGGTTAGAGATGCAAATTCTGCATACTTCCCTTAGACCTCCTGAATCAGAAACCTGGGCCAGGGATGGCAGGCGACTTGCCTTTTATAAGCAGTCTGGAGATGCTGAGCAGCCCAGTGACTGAGAACCATTGATCATTTGACACCATTAGGGCTGTGACAAGATGGCCTGAAGGGTGGATTCCTCTTCTGTGAGGATATCAAAGAGGAGGTGACGTGGGCTCTGTATATGGTCGGTTTTTCATCAGACCTCTGATGGGGCTGAGGCAAACCGGATCTCTCCCCGCCATCTCTATGCTAAGTGGGCAATTCTTCTTCCGAAATTTCCCCCCTAAGCCTACTCATCTCAGTGAAATTTTAGTAGAACTAGAATAGAGAAACAGCAGGCACATACCCATCTGGAGAGGAGACTGATCCCTTCCTGCTTGGGTGACAGGGGGACAGGACAAGAGGGGAATTGTTTCTTTATTATTATTATTATTTTTTATTAAATCATAGCTGTGTACATTAATATAATCATGGGGCATCATACACTAGTTTCACAGACCAGTTGACACATTTTCATCACACTGGTTAACATAGCCTTCCTGGCAATTTCCCAGTTATTATGTTAAGACATTTACATTCCACATTTACTAAGTTTCACATATACCCTTGTAAGATGCACTGCAAGTGTATTCTCACCAATCCCCCTCCTTCAACCCACTTTCTCCCTCCCTCCACCCCTTTTCCCCTTCCCCCTATTCCAATTGTGGTATATGTACACCATGGAATATTATGCAGCCTTAAAGAAAGATGGAGACTTTACCTCCTTTATGTTTACAGGGAATGGTTTCTTATCATTGCTTCCAAGACTCCGGCAAGGAAAGCACCATGAAACAAGACACCACACTGCAAGACCCACTTTCTCTCCAGCACATGAAGTGCTAAGTGAACTTGGAGGGTTGGAGACCCAAGGGAATTAGGGAAAGGAAGGCAGGTGTAGTTAGGAGCATTCGAAGTCCACATAGGGTGGGTCTATGGGGACATTACTCTTTATTCTTGCCTTTAAAATCCAAATTCAGGCAGGCATTTTTTCAGGCCCATCAGCAAGTAAACAGTGGCTCTGATGCACAGCGGGAGCCAGCTTTTTACCATTTGGGTGAGGGAGTTGGTTTGTCTGAGGAAAGTGCTGGTCTGGACATTCAACCTTGAGAAAGACATTGTCCCTGCCCTCAGGGAGCTGGATGTCCAGTGGGGATAGGGATGAACATGAACGAGTGACATTTTTAAATCATACCACCTAGGGACGTTGAGATCCCTGATCCAGTCTTGGAGGGGTAAATGATGCTTCCCAAAGGGAGTGACTGTAAGCAGAAGGGTAGGCAAAGCCAGCCAGGGCATCTGCAGTCCAAGAGGATGTAGGAAAGGGAATAGTGGGGACAGAGGGTGGAGCAGGCAGAACGAAAGGATGAGAATGGTTTGGTAGGTCTGGAGCAGAGACCAGAAAGGAGGAAGGTGGGATGAAAATGAGATGGGGCCTATGGGAGGACACCACTCGGTGGCACTCTAGGCTGACCAACATTATAGGCTTCTGCCAGCACATTAGCAAAGGAGTGGAGTTTAGATTTGAATATAGGCAAGGCTGGGGCATCAGCCAGGAGAACTTGAGCTGAAACCACCATAAAAAGATAGAATTCCTAGAGGTAAAATTAATGAGAAATGTGCTAAAACCATATGAGGAAAACTTTAAAACTCTCCTGAAAGGCATAAAATTGGAGTTGAACAAGTAGCAGGACAGCGTGTGTTCTTGGTTAGAACGACTTCACACTATAAATATGTTGATTCACCCAAATTTCACATGTATTTTAAATGATTCCCCCAAAAATACCAAGATATTTTCCACACGCATATATGCCCCCCTCTCCCTCCCTCAACTTTCCACAAAGAGATAGAGAAAATTATGGTAACTTTTTTTTAAAAAAACAAAGTAAAGAAGCAAGAATAGCCAGGGAAACCCTAAATGAGAAAATCCATGAAGGATATATGGAAAGCCCTATCAAATTTAAAAACATGCTATCACATGGATTTATTTTTATAGCATAATATCAGAAACAACTCAAATTCTCATCATTCACAGACTGGTGGAATAGACCACGGTATGTTTACTGAATGCATTGCCCACTAGTCAAGAGAAAGAATGGGAGTCATGCGTCCTGACGAAGAGGGATTTCC
This sequence comes from Loris lydekkerianus, assembly GCA_963574355.1. Taxonomy (NCBI): domain Eukaryota; kingdom Metazoa; phylum Chordata; class Mammalia; order Primates; family Lorisidae; genus Loris; species Loris lydekkerianus. The sequence continues at coordinate 30,702 of CAUYPK010155077.1, read as the reverse complement.
AGAGCATGTCATGAAAAAGTAAGGTGCAGGCTAGTGCATTTGGTATGCTGTTTTTGTGTATGAGTATAAGAAAAAAGAGATGGGGCGGCGCCTGTGGCTCAAAGGAGTAGGACCCCGGCCCCATATACCGGAGGTGGTGTGTTCAAACCTAGGAAAAAATAGAAAATGAAAAAAGAGATGATAAGAATAACAGCTGCAGCCGGGTGAGGTGGCTCATGACTGTAATCCCAGCACTCTGGGAGGCTGAGGCAGGGGGATCGCCTGAACTTAGGAGACCAGCCTAAGAAAGAATGAGACCCTATCACTACTAAAAATAGAAAGACTAGCTGGCCATTGTGGTGGGTACCTGCAGTCCCAGCTACTTGGGAGGCGGAGGCAAGAAGAATCAGGATCACTTGAGCCCAGGAGTTTGAGGTTGCTGTGAGCTATTATGCCATAGGACTCTCTAGCCTAGGGCAACATAGTGAGACTATGTTTAAAAAAAAAAAAAAAAAAAAAAAAAAAGGAAGAAGAATAGCTGTGAAGAAATGTTAAATTGTACTTAATAATTTTGGTAGCATTATGACTCTATGTAGGTTCATAGCAAAGAAGTATATATCTCAATGTTAGAAACAATCAAGATTATTCATGTAAGACAAAAGAGATATTAATTTGAAATCAAAGTTAAGGAGAAAAGAGTATCATTAAATTTGACTTGGAGTATCAATACAGACTAAGCTTTAAAATACATGTATATATTTTTTTACCACTCCATACAGAGAGCCCAGAAGCCTGCTAATAATGAGCACCCTAACACTTAAATTTTACTTTCTAAATATTATTCCTCATAAGAAGAAAATAAGGCTCCTCTGTGAGCTTCTAATCCAGGTTTGGAGCACAGAATGTATAAAGTGAGCCTGGGATATCTTGTTGCCCCAGAAAATAAGAAAGTTCTCAGAGTAATGGGGGCATGGCACAGGGACACAGAAGCCAAGATGAAGGGGTTCTCACTGGTCAAATTCAGTTTCAGACAAGTATCAAAAACAAATACTACCTGTAATTGATTGAAACATACAAAATAAAATTGGTGTGGCCATATTGACACAAAAAAAGAGAGACAGAAAAAAGAAAAGTAAAAACTCACTTGCCACCACTAAAGGTGATAATTATACCAACTCCTTATTAAAAAAATGAATAACTAAAAAGGGAAATTAAGTATTTACTCTGCTTTTTAAAGGATTAATTATTGTTTGTTAATTATAAAAATCTCTTCTTTACATAAAAATGCCAGCTAATAAATATGAAATAAATAACAGAATTTAAAAATCACCCTTTATGCCAGGCAGGGTGGCTCACACCTGTAATCCCAGAGTTTCAAAAGGTTGAGGTGAGAAGATTGCCTGAGACCAAACGGTGAAGATTATAGGCACTCCAGCCTAGGTGACAGAATGAGACCTTGTCACCAAAAAACTTTCAAAAATAAAAAATAAATAAAATAAAAATAATCATTGGGAACTCCCCAGTGAAATAAATGCATCAGGCATGTATAAACAGCAGATGATGAAATCCTTAGGTGACTGGCTGATGTGGAACATGTGTTCACATGGCACCAAAATTCATCCCACAGATTGCAGATTAATTCCAAAGGGGGAAAAGATATTTTAACCAGATGATCAAGCTCAGCATCATTAATGGCAGGACAGGTTGCCTTCCATACCTTCTGATCTGATGCATTATGAAATACAGGCTATCACCTAAAAAAAATTCTTACAAAAATAATTTAACTTGAATATGACTAATCTTTTAGATGTAACTTTTTGTTTGTGGCAAATAAATTAATGGAGGAAAAAGCTAAATGACCCCAAAATGGAACATGAGAGGTCCAAAGTTGGGAACATTCTATAGGACAATCGGCCTGTTCTCCACAAAAGGCAAAGTAAAAAAACAAACAAACAAAAAATTTGAAAGGTAGGAAGACTCTTCTAGATCAAAGGAGATCAAAGAGATATAATGACTAAGTACATAAACCTTGCCCAGGTTGTGGCTCATTGAAAAGAACACATTGAGGAAATTCTCATATAGACTAACTTTGGATGATATTAGAGAATTAGTGTTAGTTTTCTTAAACAGGATAATTTTTACAGAATGTAGGAGAATGTCTATTTTCAGGCAGATCCTGATGATGTGTCTAAGTGTGAAAGGGAATGCTGTCTATAATTTACTTTAAAATGATTCAACCAAAATTAAGAGGACACAAAAAGCCAATAAGGCATAATTTTACAAATACTCCTTGTTCCATTCCATTACCTTTTTTGTATGTTTGCAAATTTTAAGAATAGAAATATGAAAATTTAAAAAAAAAAAAGACAAATTGATTCTTAAGTTTCTAGAGTGGGACATGTTTAGTAATTTACCAAAGAAAAGAAAACATGATAAAACCTGGAGAAGGCAGGGTTGGCAAGTGGGTGTTAGTTAAGGAGGAAGGGCTTTTGCCCTTGTTTAATTTTCCCCTTGCCTTTCCTTCTACCTAGGAGGTAGAGAAGCCAAGATTAGGGTGTGAGGCTAGAGGAAAGGCCAGAAGGGCACCCACAAGTCTTCTGAACTTGAATTGGGCCTGTCATTCACCAGAGACCGCCAGAACTCAGACTTCCAACCTTGGTTTAATAGACAGATTTAAGAGCTATATCCATAAAGAGAAAGCCACACTGATAATGATTTAGATAGGTTGGGGATGGAAGTATCAAGAATGCACCCAAGTTTCTGAATGATTCAGCTGGGCAGACTGTGTTGCTATTAAGAAGGTACTCTCCAGGGGCTGGAAAAAAAAATCAAGTTAACAAAGAAACCCATGGAAATCTCTAAGGCTGAGGCCTCCAACTGAATAGGACTAGACAAGATGTCTTGAATTAGACAAGATTCTATTCCATAAAAAGAAACCAAAGGCTTAAAATGCTACATCATTAGTCACAAGGAAAACACCAGGATGCGATACTGTTGCCTACCTTTTAGAAGGGGTTTTGGAGGAGCAGAAAATGATACCCTAAAAACATGGTGCTCTGGCAGGCTGAGTGCCTTGAGTACCGAAATGCCTCTGACATAAGCCTCAGAACCAACATCTCTCTCCAATCTTCCCCTACCTCACCGCTCCAATCCTCATCTATCCCAAAGCATGAGATGAAGCTGTTCTCTGAAGTTCCCTCCTCCACCTAGGAACCAGACCCCTACAGAGAAGAACAATTGCCTCTGATCCTTTCTCTGAACTTTGATTAAACAGAAAAGCTTAAAACACGTATCACAGAAAAAGAGACATTAAACATCACCCCTGCAGCCCAGGTGAACTTTATCCCAAACTATTGTTTGTTCTCCAGTCCCATTCATTTCCCAAAAAGAATTACGGTAGAATCTCTGTAAGTTGATCACCCGAGGGACTGTTACAAACTGGTCAACATATTGGAGGTGGCCAGAATGAGGAACTGGGTGTACTGTACTGACACATACGCATGTCCAGTCTGTAAAAATTAGGTCAACTTAAGAAGGTGGTCCATGTAGGGAGGTGGTCAACTATGGAGATTCTACTATATTTGCTTAACACTGTCTGAGCACGGGCCCCATTCATTTGCCCTAAACATCATTTACTCCTATACTTCACTTCTGCACACCCCCAATGAAGAGGCACTCGCTCCTCACTGGGTTATCGGGAGATTATTCTGCCCTTCTTCCACACTGTGCATCTTAAAATACCTTCTTGTGCTATTTTCTTCTATTTATCTGTCTTTTTTTCAGTTCATCTGCAGCAAACCTTCAGAGGGGGAAGAGGGAAGTTTTCCCTCTTTGCTCCTATAAGGGAAAAAATTATATATATAAATTAAAGGTAATACTAGGTCGTGGAGGAACTGGAACTCTCATTTATTGCTGGAGGACTATGTGGGTCACTATGAAAGTTTTCAGAGCGTGTTATGGTCCCTTATTTCACCTCCAAGAAACACAGTTGACAGTACCATTTCTGATTCATCCAAGCAAGTTTCAACCAGCTCAGTTTATCAGTTTTGCTGAAGGGCTTCACTTGTTTCTTGATTTTTGTATATCTCAAAACTTTTGTAATGATCCATGTACAACAATGATACAGACACTTTTAAAACAGTTTGGTGTTTGGAAAGCAATTGGCTGTTGCTTCTAACTTTAGACATACATATACCATGGGATAAGCATCCCCTACCATGGACTCTGCTCTGAGAGAAACAAAAATACATTTACAAAAAACCTATAAGCAGATATTTCTAGTGACTATTGTGCAAAAGTTCCCCAAACTGGAAACTGGAAACAACCCAAATGTCCTTCCACTGGCACATGGCTAAACAAAATATGGTGTGCCATGGTCCTCGGCGGTGAAAAGGAATGAAGTTCTGACCCACACAGCCTGGATAAACCTCAGAAGCATTATGCAAAGCAACAGAAGCCAAACACTTCATTTTTATGACATTCTAGAAAAGGCAAAACTATGAGACCCCTGGGTAAGCATAGGGTGGACTACAGAGGGCAGGAGGGAGTTGATTTTGCTGGAGGACAGGGGTGATGGGGCTCTTCTAAATTTTAACTGTGGTGGAGATTATGAAACTGCATTTTTCAAAACTCATAGAACTGTCCATTTTAAAATTGTGAATTTACCATGTGTAATTATACTTCAATTCTTTTTTAAAGAGTAAAAATGCAAATGAATGTGAGTTGGCAACACTGGACCAAAGTCCAACCACGTTTGAAGGGGGTCAATCAGCCAACAATTGGCAAGGGTTGGTGTCTGACCTTTCCTGATTTTGAAGAGCAAATGATAAGAACTGTGGAGTGCTGGGGGCTTATGCAGGAGAGAAAAAAGGCTGTGGGTGAGATAGGCAGGAGACCAGCTGGGGAAAATTCCTCCTGTGGCTTAGGCGGCCTTGTTCCAGTTTTCAATTAAACTATTCATTTGCTAATGCTTCTTGGGGTGCTGTTTATCAGCAGTACTGTTGCCAAGCCCTGAGCCCCAGCTTTGCAATAATTGCAAAAGATTTTTTGCCTTGATTCACCAGCAAAATATTCTGAGATCTAGATTATATATATCATAGGTATATGGAACCGGTTAGCTAATTCCCACTTAAATGGAAAGTCTCATGAAAACTTGCCCTAAAAGTCCTTCTTGCAAGGAGGAATAGCGTGGTGTGGTGGGAGAACTCGGGGCACAGCGTGAATTCTGGGGTTCTGTCCAGGCCACATAATTAATCCACCATGTCCTCTTGGGTTTCATTGGCAAGTCTCAGTTTCACCACCTGTCCAATGGAAATAATAGTGGCTCTGAGTAATAAAGAACATTCTGTCCGGGTAAGCGATTTGTACACTGAAAAATGTTATCTATGCAGAGAAACAAGGGCGTCAATCCCGCAGACAGGACGCGGCTCCCCCATCCGCCTCTGGAGCGTCCAGACCCTTTGTTCCATCATTTTTACATCTGTGATATGATACTGCCGCCTCCTCTGAAGGATCCCTGGTTCCCACTAATGCAGCTCCCTAACAATGGCTTCGATGAAAGAGGTAAGCGAAGAGGCCAGAGGGTCTCCGGAAAGAAAGGAAGCTTGTAGCTTTTCAAGTTCAATGAGGCTTAGGAGGTTGGAAGGCTCTCTGAATAAAGGCCTGTTTAAAAGGGCGCCAAGGATTCAAAGCCCGTTCTTTTCCCAGACCTCTGACCACTTTCAGCCTTCTGGGGACGTGTGTGTTTACTCACGTCCCCTGCTCCCTTCCCTACTCATTATTCCACTCCCAAGCCTGGATTCCTGAATCCATGATAACACAAATGGAATTACCTGGAAGGTCTGACTGGGGTCAGCCATGGAACCCAGGGCAGCAGGTGCAGCCGAGGCCTCTATTCCCAGCCCCAGGGACTTGATATATGCAAATACCAGGGCCATCAGGCCAGGGACAATAGAGCCTGCTAATCCCCCCAGGCGGAGGGCGGGGACCCTTATCTGCACCCCGCCCCCTCTGAGAGCGCCCAACTCCAAATGGAGCATCCACAAGAGGGAGACCTTCCAGCGCCAGCCAGGGAGGATTTTTCTGCGGGGGACCAGAGCTCCGAGGCTGGGGAGCAGCTTCTGCCAGGGGCGCGGGGGACGCGGGCGCTGGGACCCTGGGGGAGTTTCCCCGGCACCACCCGGCCCGCCCTCCAGACCGCCATTGGCTCCCCAGGGCTTTCTGCCTCCAAGAGGCAGTTACTTCTTTATTCCAGCCAAGCAAACCCCCAGTTTTTTTCTTTTTTAATTTCAGATTAATATGAGGGCACAAACGATTCGGTTACATTGTTTGCATTTGCTGGCTAACGTCCCTGCTGTAGTTGTGTCCCTAGCCCCGGAGATGTGCCATACACCCTTACGCTGTGCCCGCTCCCCTCTCTCCTCCTCTTTCCCACTTCCCCCTCTCCCCAACTGGAAAGGAATTGAGTTTTTCTCTTGTGTGTGCATGTATTAGGTTGTCTACTGTTAGCACTGAGTACATTGGATTCTCACTTCTCCATTCTTGAGAGTTTACTGAGTAGAAAACTCCCAGGTCTTACTTTTCTCTGCTCTGAACTCAAGGGGGGTGGCTCCTCCCTTAGGGAGTGAGAATGTTCCCCACCACTCAGAGAATCAGAAGTGGAGGGAAGATGGCTTTTATCTGTGCCCAAAGTTTGATTGAGATCTCCACCTCCACCGCCCTGGGAGTCAGGGTGTTGGTCCTAGGTCTAGGTGGTGGAAACCTCACTCTTTGATGTCTCCTCTTTTCCCAAGGCCCTATCTGGGTCAGCTGCTGGGCTACGCCTGGGATTGGGGGCACAAAGATGGAAACGTGTCCTTACTGACATTCAAAAACTGTGTTGCTCCCCCCAGAGCCTCCCATCTCACATAGCCACTAAACCTTCAAAGGGCATGCGTTTCGGTCTCATGAAAGAAAAAGCGAGATGCACTCTGCATACAGATTAGGGAAATTTGCAAAGTACAGTCTCACATTTTGCCAATATTTCCAGTTCTTTCTTTATCTTCTTCCGCCCAGACAGTTTACAAGGCCAGTTCTTTTTCTGAACGGTGTGTTCACTGTTTCCTCCTCAGGTCAACCCTGGTATCCTAATATTCTCCTCTCTAACATTTTACCAGACTCTCCCTGTATTACATCCCCCCTTTTCTGGATGCTATTTAAAACTGGAGGAAGTAGCATTAGGGAAATGCTGAGGTTTTCTCCAGGTCCCAGGTCCTGCTGCAGTGTCCTGATTTAATCCTTCGGTGCGTATTTCCCGTATTGTCTGTGACTGTTGAGGTGTCCCAGGGACTGTTACAGAGCCTTCCCTACCTAGCAGCACTTGAGCTACAAGAGGGAACATGTTTTTTATACCTTCTTCTGTCCCTTTCCCCTCTCAGCTCTGTGAAAACTTGTGGCTTAGACACTACGGCTCTGATGTTGGCCAGAGAAGGCCCAGGCCTTCCAGGATACTGGGTCTGGGACATTGTGACCCTCCTGGCCCACCTGGCTGTGCCTAGGTTGGGTCACAGCCTGGGGGCCTCCTGCATGAGGCACAGGTGGAGAGTACTGGGGAACTGCATGGATGTTCCAAAGAACCTGCAGAGACAGACCAGGGCTACAGCCTCCTCACCCTCCTGCTAGTGGGAGATTCAAATCCTTTATGTTCTAGTGTTCTCAGATTCCAGCCATCGTGTTGATGGGAGATAGGAAATCACCATTAGGTCATTTTTCCTAGCCTCTCAGGGGCTGGCACTCAATCAATGTATGTTCTCCAGTTCTTTGTTCTGGCTTATATTAAATAATGTACAGAATGGGGGCTTCTATTCTTGAGAGAGTATTATATATTCTAATAGATTTTCACAGTTAAGAAAGCCTTTTATCTTTGGCCCAAAGTTGCCTTTCTTTAAATTTATTTCATGACTTCATTCTTTGGGTCCCTCTTAACTGTGGCCTCTCTCTTTTAAGATGCATTTCTTAGAATCTGTTCTCTAAGCAAGACTCTGGAGCCCAGCCTTTCTGAGTAGGGAAGTAAGTCCAACCCAACCAAGCCTGTCCCTCTAGTGCAAATGGAAAGCATTGTGGTACAGAGTAAGCAGGCAGGCAGACCCAGGTCCCTGCGGGGGAGTGGTATGACTGGAGGAAGAGGGTCTGGCCACCTGTCACTGTCGGCCAATATGCAGACATGGGGAGAGGGCCACCAGACTGTATTGTCAGAAGGCCAGCAATTCTGGAGAACAGTGAGAGTCACTGTTCTGTTCCTCCATTTTCAAAATCACAGTTTTATATAGAAAGGTGCAAAAAGCACATTAACTCTTATTTTAAATAATAATCAGCTTAACTCAGTGACTTATTACAACATTTCCAAATCAAATGTTAATTTCCTAAAGCAATCCTCCTAAATCTACTTAAGATGGGCATCTTTAGGATAGGAGCTAAGTTTATAAAACAGTAAGAGAGGGAGACAGGAGCTGAAGGTCATGTAGGACCTGAAACAACCAGACCAGCTGTACCATGTCAGCCCTGGCCTGACTGACTCCATCTTATTCTCACAACATGTGCTCTCAGTGGCTCAAAGATTCCACTGAAATTTTTCTCTAGTTTCTTGATGATTCAAAAATATGAATTGTTCTATTCCATTCAGAAGAGCCTGGCACACCACTTAGAAACACCTCTTTTCCTTGCTGTGTCTCATAGGTACATTTTTTGCACACTACTGACAACCCTTGTTCTTATCTGGGCACAGGGGAGTGGTGCGGTGGGAGGAATGGAGGCCTCTAGGAGGTTGTGTTTCCTAAAGCTGTAAGTAAATAAGTAAAAGATTTCTAAGATCCAGGATTCGTCCTTCTAAACCTCCTTCTTCTTTTGCTCGCCCTTCCTCCCTCCTTCCTTTCCTCTCTCCCTCCCTTCCTTCTCCAGAATTCCTGGCCTTCTGACGATAAAGTCTGGTGGACCTATCCCCATCTCTGCATTTCCATTCTTCATTCCTTTCTTTATAATATTATTGAGCACACTACCATAGCAAGAACATTTTTGCCTTCTTCAGATATGAAAGAAAATAAGATAAACAAGGTATTAATATTTTGATACACTTATGCTCTGTTGGGGAGACACAACAGTCAAGTAAACAGAAGAAATAAATCATTTCAGAGAGTGACAAGCACTGAGCAGAAAATCAGCTGGGTGGTGGTAGGCAGATGGGGCAGCAGTGGGTGGGTTGGGGGACATGAGGGAAGAAGCTTCCTGGGAACTGGTAGCCACAGAAAACCTCTCTGACCTTTGGGCTGAATGCTAAACAACAAGTAGGATTTGAAATTCAGGAAATAGAAAAGTCCTTGCAAGGGACATGAGGAGGAAGTAAGAAGCTAAGAAATAAGACCAGCATGTCAGTAGCGTACTGAGCCAGGGGCCAGACAAGCAGTTTGGGACAAATGACATCAGTGTGGAGACTGCTAGGCCATGTTACTGAGTATGAGCTTTACTCAGAAAGTGAATCCTGTAGCTTTTCCCCTCCAATGTGTTCTGGGACCCCTTTGGGTGCTATAGGAGCGATTTACGGCTATGTGTCAGATTGCCCAAGAGTCAGTGCCTTAAAACAGCAGTTATTAGGACTTCACAGTTGCTGTAGGTCAGGAATTCAGGAGGGCCTTAGCTGAGAAGTTCAGCTTAGGGTCTCTTGTGAAATCCCAATACGCTCTCATCTGAAGGTGTGACTTGGGTGGTGTGGTCTGCTTCCAAGGGGGCTCACCGCTGTGGCAGATGGGTGGACTGGTGCAGCCCGTGGTGGGAGGCTTCAGCCCCCCAGTGCTCTGTAAGATGCTTGAGTCACCTCATGACATGGAGGGCTGGTTTCCTCCAGAGAAGACAAAAGATGAGACAGTTTTTGTGACCGAATCTCAGATATCACACACCATTATTTCTGCCATATCCTATCGTCTATGCTGATGGGCTTGTTTATGTGGGGGGTCTGTTAATCACACAGAGCCTGGGGTGAGGATCATGGAGGGCCATTCTGGGGGACTGCCAGCCACAGGCCCTTTTGCTTAAATGTGTTCAATATGAATAATTTCTGAGGTCTTTTCTAATCCTGAAATTTTACGGTAATAATTTCTGTGGGTATTCATGTTTTAATAAGGATCCTGTTTTTAACAGTGTCGTTACAACTGTGAGCTAAGAGCATGAGAAGATGGAAAGAGAAAGAGGGTGTGAGTGGTAGATTCTCTTGGGCCCCTCAAGTCAGACCACGGAAGATGCTACTTGGCTTCCACTCAAGCTGACGCAGTCCTGACTGTAAGAGAGAGGGGGCGAGGGAAGGCTCCCGCCCTTTCTGACTTGCCTAGTTATGATGAACTTTGCAAGATTGAGCTCGCTGAATATTCTGTCACACACACTGAGGTCGTTTCTTTCTGTTGCTCCTGGGACTTCTCCAAGCCACACGCATACCAATGTTATCAGCAGGAAAATGTGACGAGGGGGCATCCTGACAATGTGGCATTGTCCGGTGGGAGTTATGATTGGGTTTCAACAAATGATCTTTTATCCTGTTTGTTTTTCCCTGGGCTGGTGGCTGCACCTCAGCGAGGCTCCTGGGGCATGTTTGGGAACACCTGCTCTCAGGCCTCTTTGCTGTTCTTTCTCCAGGCTTTCTGCGTGCTTCTTTCCACCCTTGATTGGCACCATCCTGGCAGTGTCCTGCAGAAGGAATGTTGTTTTAGGGAGGTCCTGATGAAGGGGGTGGCCCACAAGTCTTCCCCGTGAGCAGCTGTGATTTGTGGCAAAGAATGTTTCATAGTTGAATCTGCCCCAGCACAGCTCTTCTGTAACTCAGCATGGGATGGAATAATGTTGTAAAAACCCAGAGAAAAGAGAAAGGATATTGTGTGTCAGCCAGGGTTAAGGAAAAAAAAGATCTCTCATGGTTACATTCTTAAGGCAAGACATCATGGGCTCACATATTATTTTTCGGTAAACCTGGGTTCCAAACCTGGTGACTTACTTTCTTTGTGACTTAGACCCAGGGAAACAAAATCTCATCTGCCTAGTGGAGATTGATACTTTTATTTGCCTAACAGAGTTGTTTTGAGGACCAAATAAAAAGGTTCCCCTGTAGTGATTTAAAAGGACTTTTGAACACATTAGCAAATGCAGAGAAGCAGTACGTGAGTTAGGAACGAGGCTTTGCAACCTGCTATCTCTGGGTTCAAATTCGGAGTCTGTAATTTTGCTATCAATTATTTTAATGCTTCTCAAATTCTAATGTGCTCATGAATAACCTTCAGATCATGTTAAGATACAGATTCATTACCACTGGGTTTTGGGTAAGGCCTGGCCGTCTAGGTTTCCAGGTATCTCCTGTGCCCTGGTGCACACTCTGGGGAGCAGGGAGTTACACTCCTAAGCCACTGCTTCTCAGCTCGGTGTTGCCCCTCTGGAACCACCTGGGAGCTCTACAATTTCAATACTTAACTTGCATCTCAGACCAATTATATCAAAATCTTCTGAGAATGAACCACAGCATTAGTATTAGTGCTAAGACTTAATTAAGGATTTATATCCTATAGAATTAAAATAGTCATCATCTTCCCCTCAGGTGCCTGTGCTGCGATTCAAACTTTATAAGGGTCCTGAAACAGTCTGTTTCACAGCAAAGCTATCAAGAATATAAAGATACTATGTTAGGAACTCCATAGCTGCCCACCCCCCTACACTGACCTCCTCCCTAAGTTGACCTAATTTTCATAGACCAGATACATATCACGTGTACGTATCAGTACAGTTGGCCTAGTTCCTAATGTTATAACCTTCATATGGTGACCAGTTGGTTACAGTCTCTTGGGCGGGTCTACTGTATAGTGCTTTTGAGGTTACAGAACAATCTTTACATATATTATCTTATTTAATTCTCAAGGAAAGCTCTATGAAATAATTATATATAGAGGGGAAAGGAGGTTGAACAAGACTCTGGGGCCGGGAGCTGTGACATGGCTGGGACTCAAACCCAAGTCTGGTCACTCATTTCAATAAATGACTTCGTGCCTACTACCTACGGCTCTGCTAATGGAAACTCTTACCTTCCTCCTTGGGATGTGAACTTGCCTGACTGAATTGTCTCCACAAAGGTAAGCTGCCCTTCGTTGCTGAATTTCATGCACTTGGCATGGTTCTAGACCCAAAGCATTGACGTGCAGGCTGCAGGACTGTTTTTGTTTTCCAAAGACAGGAGAGCACACCAGACACATAACCATGAAAACTGTGTCTGTCCAACCAGCTTCAGACACTTGCTCTCACTTTGCTTTGGAGAGAAGGGGTATCAATGTGGGGATCCATGTAGGATGAATCAAGATAAATGACCTTTTTGGTGCAGAGAGATTCCCTTTTGCTCCTCCATTATAAATGATTAAATAGCCATTTGGGAACAACTGAGCACCCCTGCAGTCACTTTAACTTGCTCTATCCCTCTCCCCATCTTCCCCTTAAGGAGGGAGAAGAGTTAAAAATAAGGGAAGCAGGTGAGAAGTCACTTATAAATATCCTAGGTAGATGATGGCTATGCCCCTTTACTGGAACTCTGAAAAGAAGTTCTTTCTTTTTTTTTTTTTTTCCTGTATTCCTAAAAGGGCACATGGTTTCCCTTTGGTCCAAGGCTGAGGTTAGCCATGGAATTAATCACCAGAAGTGCCTATGTTATAAAAATCACGAAAGCAGCCCTACTGGGATGGAATAATTTCAGTTTAGATTTTAAAATCATTACTGTCAAAGATCTCAGCAGATCCCACCAGGGCCTGGCATGGTACCCTGTGAAGCTGTTCCCAGGGGATTTAAGGATTGCCACACTGGAATGTACCCCTTTCCTGTTCTCAGCCTGATGATTGAGTGAAAAAGGCTTTGGGGGCTGATCTTTCATTTGGCAATTGCACCAAGTAATGGATAGAAAATAGTATTTTGGTTGTAATTGATGCTTTTTTAGCACTGATGGAGACTAAGAAAGTTCTTAGTCATTTTTGGAGAAAAAGAGAATTACATGGAAATATCTGTGTTATTTTAGAAGCCCTTGGAGCACACAGCACAGGGGAATTTATCTTCCAGTTGCTGACAACCTAATGTGTGTTTACTCCCCTGTCAGGGGCTCAGGGTAACAGATCCAGAGCAGAAGCACCTGCTAATTTTTACTTAGAGGTCATTCTTATTATAACAATGACATTTCCTCTTTCTAGAGGAGGGGAGATATTAAACCACTTTGGATCATCTCTTGTTCAGGCTGGGTCTTGAGAACACCCACATGATTAGTTAGTGGATACATTGATTAGATCTGGGCAGAGGCTTCATCCTTACAGGTGGGTAGAACTGTCCCTCCTCCTCCAGTAGCAAGACTTTCTGAGAAGGGGGGAGGGCAAGCTATTGGCTCTTTTGATGTGTAGCTCAGTGTTACTGCAACATCCGATAGGCTGAAGTTGTCCAACTGAGAGAAATAATTGTAAGGGCCAGTGTTCTCTTGGCTGAAGAACCCTAGCTTAATGGTAGGAACCCTGACCACAACCAAGTGAGAGCTGGTTCTGGATTCATGGTGGAATATCTTCTGCTCTTGAATGTCTGGAAAAATAAGTATGTCTTTGGAAAGTATGTGCAATTTGTTTTTTGTGCTTTCATGCATTTTCATGCATATATTATAAAAGAGCTCTAGTGCTGGGACCCCTAATAGTCTAGATGGGTCATCTGCCAACCACCCTGAGTGCACCCCATCTTCAAAGCCACAAGTGACACCTAAGCACTGATGGAAAATAAGACCCTTTGGTGGATCTGTCAGACCATGGGTCTCTGATTGGTGGGAAAATTAGGAGCAGTGCACACTCTTTCAGAGGAGGCAAATTTTTTCACAGATTTTGGACTTACCTTGGGAAAGAGAGAAAAATGCAATTCTTTCCATTTGTGAGATGAGGCCTGGGAGTCATAATTTGAACACACAAGAAATATGATCTTAAGCTGCACCCTAAGCCAGTGAAGTGGGACATATCAATTATCCCTGACTGCGGGGCAGCCAGATTTCCCAAAGGCATGTTTAATCAAGAGAGAACAGCATGCTTTCTCACTAACCCTCCAACGTCGTCGTCTTTGCAAAGTTTTCCAATAGCAGCAGCTTTCAAATATTTACAGACACAAACCCAGGAGGTGGTTGTGAGCCTGTGGAATTTTCCCTACATGAAACAGCCACTGGGGGATTGTGATGAGGAAGTGGCATATTCTGGTTTATGTTCTAATACTGTGTCATTCTCTCTATGATGTCTGGGGGGCGGGGGTTACTGGTGAGGGATGGGTTGGGGGGAAGACTGGAAATACTGAGGCCAATTAGGGGTTATTACAGCCATGCACAGAGAGACCGTGGTGGTCTGGGTGGGTGGGTGCAGTGGACAGACTGAAAGATGGACAAGCTGAGAGGATCTAATGTGCGTGTAAGGCCCCAGCGGTCAGCGCCCTTGCTATTCCTCAGGCCACATCTTAAGGGATGCTGAAGGTGATTTCCAGCTCCCCATAGCTCTACCTCTGTGTAGGAGGGCTTTTTCTCAGGACCTCAAAAGACCACTGTGCCCACAGAGCTGGGCCAGGACCACCATCCAAGAGTTCACTGAGCATCTGGCTAATTGTCCTAGGAAGCCAGCCAACATTGTTTCCAAGCAAGGGACCCACTTGACAGCTCAAGGTGGGTGGGAGGGCACGTGGATGTGGAATTGTCATATCATACCACCAGGCTCAAGGGGGAAACAGGACAGACTTCTTACAGGGGAGTACTTGGATCCCCAGCTGAGAGGTGACGTTCTGTGGCATGGACAGACCTGGCCTTCACAGCATGGAATATGCTTCAATGAGCCTTAGGCTTGGGGCCCTGGACCTGGAGCTTTAGCAACTCCTGCCAGGTCGTTAGCCATGTAGACGTCTGGATCCGAATGTCAGAGCCCTGCCTTGGAAATCCAAGCCCTGCCAAGCTCACTAAGTGATTGTGTGTGTGCTGAGAGGTCTGGGGAGCCCTGCACTCCATGATGCCACGTCTGAGGCCAGAAATGAAAGTAAACAGGCACGGGCTCTCTCAGCAACTCTCCCAGTAACCCATGTTGGGAATTCATGCCTCCTGTTGCTGAAAGTTCAGGCTCACCTGGATGAGAGGTCCTGATTGCTGGGGCACCAGGGGGCATCCCCCTACCTTTATAGCTGTAGCTACCACCTTGTAATCATAGACTTTTTATGCCAGTAGATCAACAGGTAAAGAAAGGAAGGGCTATGGACCCTACTTATTTTGAGTACTAGGGTTTCTGTTATCTAATGGGGACTGGAAGGACTATGTGAGGGACACGAGGGAATTGGAGCAGCCATAGCCCAGCAAGGGTGCAGTGACCAGGGGTTCAGACCCCATCAGGGGAAAAGGCCTGTACCAAACCCCATCTCACAAGCTAAGTGCCCCCATCCCACAGCAGAAATGCTGGTTGAGACAGAGGAATCTGGAACCGGTGGCAGGGGAGTGTCTCAACGGTGGCCGTAGAGAAGCAAGTCCCCCTTCACCTCCTTATGTCTTGTTTGTTTGTTTGTTTGCAGAGGGACCATCCAGTACCTGGGAGAGAAGGCAGCAAGGCAGGTGAACTCAACATGGTCATAACAGACCCTGTCTGTGGCCCAGCTGCAACCCTCGGACCTGACCATCTTGGTGTACTTGGCAGGACTTCTCCTTAACTGGATCCCTGACGTGCCTGAGATCTTCTTCCGGATCTGTGTAAAGCCACTCTGCTGTGTGTGACAAGCTGGAAGTGCTGGGAATTACAGTCCTCAGCAGCCACTCCCAACCCCTGAAGGATGGGAGTTAATGTACAAATAGCACAGCTTTTCCAGCCCTTGAGTGGGTAGTTTATACTATTTCTTAGAATTTCCCCTTGGAATTAAGCTCTAATTGCCCCACAAGGCAACTGGGTTTGTGAGGAATCTGTTCCAGCCAGAATCAAATCAGAAGATTGAACCACATAGTAATTTGAGCAGGAAAAGTTTAATATAAAGAAATATGTATTATATAATTACATGACTATCATATAATTGTCTAATATTACATTATAGTCTCTTCTTTTGTACTATGAAAGGGGATTTGGAGTAACAAGGGATTGGGGAGTGCAACATAAGGAGACCCCTGAAGAATGAAGGAACAGCAGACACAGGACAGCTGCTACCCTGATGGCTGAGGCAGAACACCCAGAGAAGCAGGAAATCTGGAAAAAGGACCCCTCACTTGACCCATGGATCATTGGATGGGACAAGCCATGTGCCCTGGAGGTGATAAATTTTCTACACTGGGGTCAAAACTATATAGCTTCTATCATTTGTCTCTGTTCCTATCTTTCTGTTGCTCCCAGACCCTTTCAAATGCCTTGTGTATTTAAAACCATTTTCCTTCCACAAAAGCCCTTGCTTATGGATAAAATTTTAACTTTAAAAATTATTTTAATGGTAAAATAAAACTATAGTCCAGAAAGAAAGAGGGAAGAGGAGGAAGAGGGGAGGGGCGGGGTCAGGAGGAGGGAGGGTATTTGGTGGCACCTCATCTATGATGCATAATGCAGGAGACATTTTACAACTATTCACAGTAGAGTGTAAATGTCTGACCACACAAATAAGTACAGGAGGGGTTGGTTATGTTAACAAGGTTGATGCAAGCTTTCCACATTGTATATCAAATTAGCACGTTGTACCCCATAAATGCATTAATGTACATTGTTATGATCTAATAAAAAATCTTAAAAATAAAGATAAAATAAAAATTATTTTACAATTTTATTAGCCAATTTTAGGAATAAAAAGTAAAGCATTTGACTTTTTGTTTTCAGAATTTGTTCTTTGGTTGGGGCCACAAGTCTCAGTCTTAATATGTGACATTTCTAATGTGACTATTGGAAAGTAAAAAGCGAACCTCCAAGGGAGGAAGGTAGTTCATTCTTTTTAAAATATAATACTGCTATTTAATCACCCTGACTTTAAGTAGGAGCCCAGGTAGGGATGTACCGCAGTTGTCCATGTGACAAACAGTGGTGGCTTGGTCTAGAGAGATGGAGGGAAGAAGAGAAACGGTTGTGGTCAAGGCACATTAGGAAGCTGAATCAATTTAAGTTGGTCTCTGGTTACATTTGCAGAGCACGGAGGATGTAGAAGGTGTCGAGAATGGTGCTTGGGATGCTGCTGTTTTGTGGTTCTGTCTTCCTTGATCATTGGAGAAAGAACATGATGAGTTCAAATTTGGGCATCTTGAGGCCTGTTTGTGTGGAGATGTGTAATGGTCAGCTACACTATAGGGAGAGGGCCAAAGGCTCAGAGAAGGGGCTTGAGCAACAGGAAAAGTCTGGTGACAAACATAGAGGTGCTGATTGAAACCACAGAAGTGATGGAACCAGGGAAAGTGTACAGAGCAGGAGCGTCCAACCTGCAGCCCTGGACTGCGTGCTGATTTTGTGAGGATTTCCTCTGCTTATCTGTGGGGTCAGATATCCAGGAAAATATGCACAGACCTTTTCTTTTCTTTTTTTTCTTTTCTTTTCTTTTTCTTTTTTTCTTTTTCTTCTTCTTTTTTTTTTTTTTTTTTTTTTGCTAATCAGTTTGTCTTAGTGTCTGTGCATTTAATGTGTGGCCCAAGACAACTCTTATTCTTCCAGTGTGTGACAGAAAGAAAATAGTTAGACACCCTTGTTATAGAGTGAAGAGAGTAAAAGAATGAGGGATGATCCCTATGCAGTTTCAACTTTCAAATTAAAGATACATTTAAGAGAAAAATATCAGGTTACCAAATTGGACACACCATGTTATATAATTTTTGTGAAAAAAAGTCTGATGTTTGTAATTAGGGTTGATTTTCAGCAGGTACATATCCAAAAGTGTGACCATCAACACACCTTGATTAATACCTATGCTATAGTATTTTGAACATCTCTTAATTATACTTTTTACTTTTTTTTATTGTTTTAAGTTCATTAAGGATACAAAGAATTAGGTTATACTGTTTACATTTTTAGGTTACACTGTTTACATTTGCTAGGACATAAATATAACCCTCTTATAGTTGTGTCCTGCCCCCAAGGGGTGACTGTGATTCCCTCCCCCTCCCCCCTCCTCCTCTCATGCCCTCCCTTGTTGCCCCACTTCCCACCTTGAATTGATTTGAGTTTTTCACTTACGTGGCTATGTATTAGATCCTCTACTGGCTTCATATTAGAATTTGAGTACACTGGATTCTTGCTTCTCCATTCTTATGATACTTTACTAAGAACAACATGTTCCAACATTATCCAGGTTAATACAAAACATGTAAAGTCTCCATATTTTTAATGGCTGAATAGTATTCCATGGTACACATACACCACAACTTGTTAATGCCTTCTTGGGTTGTGTTGGTGGGACTGCAAATTAATACAACCTTTTTGCAACAAAGTATGGAGAACTCTCAAAGAACTCAAATTAGAGTTCCCATTTGATACTGCAATCCTATTACTAGGAAGGTACCCAGAAAAAAAAAAAAAATCATTTTATCATAAGGACATTTGCACTAGATGGTTTATGGCAGCTCAGTTTACAGTGGCCAAAATTTGGAAACAACCTATATACATTATTTTTTTAAAGAACTGGAAGGACAAATAGTAGTTTTTTTTGGTTGATGGGATTAAGGATAACTTTTCTAGTTTTCTTTTTATGTCTCTCTTATGACTTCTATTAACAAGTCTTTTGTACTTTGTTTCCAGAACTTTAGTGTGAAAGCTGAAGTATGCTTAAAATATAAGGATTTGAGCTTAAGTTCATTCTTCTTTAAACTTACCTGATCCTCAGAATCAGCTAAGGAGCTTTTGTACAATGACTAATATCTCAGGCCCCAGACCAGATTTGGGGATCCCAATCTCAGTGTTACCCCAAGAATTCATGGTTGAAGAATCTGGGGACTATCTGGACTGAACAGTTTCTAACATTCAGTCTGTGTGTTTCATGATGTCTGTGGTAGAATGGGATATTGAAAAAAAATGACAAAAGGAAGAGGTTTCTAATTTGTAAATGTTAATTGATCTGAATTATAAAATTAGCTAAAGCTTAAATGTTGAATAAAGGGCAAATTAGGGGATGATTATTCTCATCATAAAAAGATTCAGTGTGAGATTCCTTTAGATAGTAAATCTCTCAAATGTATTCAGTTTTGTAGGTGAATTAATTCATTATGTTTAGGAATCTGAAACCTGAACCCTAAAGCCAGACCCAACTGGAACCGCGTAGCAGGTCCGTGCCGACTGAGCTACAGCCATCTAGAATTTGGAATAAGCTGAAATGAAGAACCAGATCTTTAACAAATGACCCAAAGTATCTGTGTTCATTGCACTAAATTTTAAAGATGTTGAAAAAACTTTAGATTCCAGCTAAAAAAAGAGAGAAAATATATTGCTATTTTGTGTCAATGAAAGTTAAATAAAATAATTTAATAGAATGGCTCCCAAAAGAAACAAACACAAAAAGCCCAAAACAGAAAACACAGACACCCAAGACTGTCCTCAAAGGCAGCCTTAGTTGACCCCATTTGGCTTGTCAGATGTAAAACTTGACAGTGAGACCCAGTTGTGTGGGTGCTGATTAGCACCACCTGGACAGCTTTTTAGAACTATACTCCTACCTGGTTTCTGCCTAGATCCAGTAAATCACAACTTCCACACTGGGAGCCTAGTTGCTAATTTTTTTTTAAGTTTCTCAATTTATTCTGAAGCACAGTCTGGGTTGAGAACTTCTCAAACGAGCTGTACTGTCTCTGTCCTCACAGTCGGCTGATGTCCCACTCTGCCTCCTAATCCCAGCCTGTCTCCTTCTTCCCTGTTGGCTGATGTCCCACTCTGCCTCCTAATCCCAGCCATTGCTAATGTTCTTCCTTTATCTCTCAATAGCAAGAGAGGTCTGGGCTAGGCAGTTGGAGCCAACGATGGCTTCACTGGCCTGTGACGTATGCTGTCACACAGGGTCCCCTGCTCAGGACAACACCATTCTTGGTTTAATGTTCCACTGCCGTCTTGTCATCTTGAAATTGTTAATTTTATCTTTGAATTTCCATTTTATAAGTGTAGTTCACCAGGACAATGTGAAGAAAAGAGAGAGAGCGAGCCCTTGGTGAGACTCAGGGTAAGTACCAGGTAAGCGTACCCCGTTACTGCTGAGTATCTGGGGAGATCTGCTTTTCATTCCAACCAGAACTTGCTTCCAACGTAGAAGGAAGACAGTGGCATGGTAGGAGACACAGTCATCTGAGGAACTCTGTTACATCTTTTCTCAATTTATATTACTTCCCTGTGTTAGCTGACCATTCATGTTGAAAATAATGATGTCAAAGGGAAGAAAAAGTTCCTTTTCCTTTCAGTTCTTCCTTCCTTGTCAGAAAGCCATAGGTTGAGCCATGCAACTGCCCAGCACCATGATGTAGACAGTTGAACAAGACAGTTGTGTGGGGTTTCCACTCTTTTGGCAAGAACAAAATACTTATACATGTATAAGCTAAGAAACACTTTGTGTGAGATTTTGGTGATTTCTCATATGAGTTAAATATCCTTATATTTGCATTTTAGTTTAGTTTGTTTGTTTGTTTTCTGAGACATGTCATCCTGTGCTGCCTGGGACAACTCCTGAGCTCCTGAGCTCCTGAGCTCCTGAGCTCCTGAGCTCCTGAGCTCCTGAGCTCCTGAGCTCAAGTGATCCTCCTGACTCAGTCTCTCCAGCACCTGGGACTACAGGTGCCTACAACCACACCCAGGTCATTTTTCTATTTTGGAGATAGAAAAGGTTTTGCTCTTGTCTAGGCTGGTCTCAAACTGCTGGCCTTAAGCAATCCTCCCACATTGGCCTCCCAAATGCTCAGATTGCAGTGGTGAACCACCATGCCCAGCTGGTTCTTTTTTTAATCAGCACATATTAATTGCACATATTCCTGAGTAAAATGGTCATGTTTCAATACATACAATGTACAGTGATAAGGTCGGGATAATTAGCACATCCCTCATCTCAAATCTTTATCATCTATTTTTTATTGGGAACATTCAGTATTCTCCTCACCATCTGAAACTCTGTAATACATTATTCTAACAGTCATCCTCCTGCACTATCAAATACTAGTCTCATTCCTCCTGGCCAGCTGCAGTTTTGTGTCCTCTAACAAATCTCTCCCCATCTCTGACACTTCTCAGCCTCTAGTATCCTCTCTTTTACCTTTCCCTTCTCTGAGACCTTTTTTATTTTATTTTTTTAATTTCTGTGTATGAATGAGAACATTCGCTGTTTCACCTTCTGTTCCTGGCTTGTTCTTTTAACATAATGTCCTCCAGTTCCATCCCTGTTGCCATGAATGACAAGATTTAAATCTTTTTTATGGCTGAATAGTATTTCGTTGTGTATATATACCACATTTTCTTTATCTGTTCGTCTGTTTTTAGACATTTTAGGTTGATTCCATATCTTGGCTATTATGAATAGTGCTGCACTAAACATGGGGTGCAGGTATCCCTTGGGTATACTGATTTTGTTTTCTTTTGGCTACATGCCCAGGAGTGGGGGTGCTGGATCATAAGGTAGTTCCCTTTGCAGATTTTGCAGGAAATTCCATACTCATTCTCCATAAGGGTTGCACCAGTTTACAGTCCTACCTACAGTGTGTAAGAAAGAGTTCCCATTGTCCACATACTCCCTGTCATTTGTTTGTTTTTATAGTAGCCATCCAAATTGGGGTAAGATGATGTCTTACTGTGGTTTTGATTTTCATTTCTCTGATGATTAGTGATACTGAGCATTTCTTTCATATATAGTAGAACCTCTGTGAGTTGACAACCCACAAATTGATCAACATATGGTGGTCAACACAAGGGACCGGGCCTACTGTGCTGACGTATACATGTGCTGCGTGTCTGGTCTATGAAAATTAGGTCAACTTAAAGAGAAGATGGTCAACTATGGAGGTTCTACTGTAACTTTTGACATTTGTGTGTTTGTTTTTTGGAAAGTGTTTCGATAATTTTCTTACTTTTTGACTGAATCGTTTGATTTTTGTGCTGTGGAAGTGTTTGAATTCCTTATATATTTTGAATGTTAATTTCCTGTTGGATGAGTAATTTACAAATATTTTCCCCCATTCTGTGGGTTGTCTTTTCACTCTGTGGATAGTTTCCTTTGCTGTGCAGGAATGTGTTAGTTTGCATTTTAAAGTGGAATTACACAACAAAAAGATGAACATTAATTTATGGTCAAAATTTCGATTTTTAATTTTTTTTTTACTTAGAATGACATTAAGTAGCAAATTAAAAACATCACGAAAGGTTGAAAGAGACTGCAGGAGAAGGGGAAAAGAACTCATTTATTCTTGCTCTTTGAACAAAGGGCCCACATTTGCTTTCAACTGGGCCCTGAAAATTATGTAGCTCACTCTGGTGGGAGCTGTAGGAAGTCAGCTATGACCAAAAGTGCACTCCCGCCCCCAACCCTTACCTACTTGTCCTCCCACAAGCTTTGAAGAGCTTGCCTGAAGGACTACAGCCTCACAGCCTCCCCCAAATTGCTGACAGTCGCTCTTGGTGGAGCTGTGCCCCAACAACGGAAGACACTGGGCTCCAGCTTCACAGCCACCGGAATCTGGATGGACTGACTGTTTCCAGACGGTCCAGGCTGCAGTCAGAGAATGATAATGAGCAGTTCCCTTCTGAGGATGAGCTAAGTACAGGCAGGAAGGGTAATCATTAGCAGCTCTCTTGTGGATACACTAAGGACAGCAAAAATGTCTGCAGACAAGTAATTTGGCTGGGCGTGTTTTGACAATAAACTCAAACCAGACAGAAGGCGGGGCACTGGGGAAGGGAGAGGGTGCAGAGGGAAGCCATGGACTCTACCAGGGAAAATAACTAGGCTCCTTCATCTCCTCACAGAGAAAACTCCCCCATGGAGACCAGGAGGCTGATGGGTAAAGCCCTGGACAGAGTCAGACTCTGGGGATCCTGTCTCAGCTCTGCCCTGAGCGGCTGAGCTTCTGTCAGCATCCTGCCACATGCTTGGGACGGAATGACTGGAAGAAGGACCCAGCCTCAGGCAGCACTTTCCTGCCTTCCCTCAGAGTGGAGTTCCCAGGGTAAGGCCCTCAGTTTGGGCATAAATGGGTGAGTGTGCCCACAGACTGTGACACTAGGACACGAGCTCTTCCTCCCGCACAGGTGGGTCAGGTCTGAATGGAAGATCCTGCAGGCACCTGCTGCGATTCCTGGAAAGCTCAAGCTCATTTCACTTTGAGCTCTAGCTGTCTGGACTAGTCATTCACTTTTGGAAATCTGCATATTAGCACATGCAGTAGGGCATAATAAGGCTGATCTCTAGGGAACTGAAGACCATACACTTGCCACTGCAGTTACTGACAGGTGGTCTCCCCGTCAGCCGTTGCTGAACCCTCACCCCTGGTAGTGCTGCTTGGAAGGGCGCCCCTGCCTTGCTCTTTGTGGACAACTTGGTTTCCTGTGAAACCTGGAGCATCACTTTAGCCGTGTTACTCACTTCTGTAGCTGTCATTTTCAAAGTGGGATCTACACTACACAGACCAGAATCTATCAGTCTTCCATGTTAACTGATCACTTACTACACATTAGGAAGCTTCTCCCTTCAAGGTCGTGGACCCTAGAGAAGAAGCCTGAAAGGGTCTTGGTCATGAAGTGGTGCTGCTCAATTTCTTTGTCCATTATTTCTCTGTTAAGGAGAGAAATTTAATTTAATTTCTCCCTAGCAAAAGAAATGAAATAGCAAGGAATAAAATGTCAGGTATGGTTGAGCTTGAGAGGGCTGCAAGCCACTGTACTGCCTGAGATGTTTTCATTCCTCCCGAGAACCAGCTCTCACCTTCTTGATGGCAACACCTCTCATCCCCAGTGAGAACACATGCCCCCCGCCCCTGGCACAGTCTGGTTAGAAGCGATATGAGAAGAGGCGGAATTGCAGGATGATGAAAGCGCAGAGTTTGCAATCAGACTCCTTGGGGCTGATTTGGCATAAAGGCTTCTCATCCTCCATTTCCTCTCTTGTAAAATTGTCCAATAATGATTCTTTCCTCGTAGGGTTACATAAGGATGAAATAAAACCATGCTTACATAGTACTTAGTAAAATGCCCGGCATGAAATAAGCATTAAGAGTCATTTTTTCAATAAATAGTAGTTTGGGACCAAAATCTGTATTAGCTATTTGTTGTTGCATAGTAAATTGTCCATGCTTAGCCATCGAAGCGGCAAACATGACCTCACACGGTTTCTGAGGGTAAGAAATCCAGGACTAGCTCAGCCTTGTGGTTTTGGTTCGGGGCCTCTCGTGAGGCTGCGGTGAAATGTAACTGCCTGGGAGACCATTTTCTCAGCACTGCTGCTCTGTATGTTACCTGATAAAATAAACAGCATGCCAAAACTCAACGTTGCTTCTGTAAAGACACGGTTGAGGACCTTACATTGTGTATTACCTTCTGCTGTGCAGTGCATCTTGTTTTTTGAGGACTTTCTGGAGAAAATTATCAAGAAGTAGCTGAACTTTCCTGACTTGTCACTTAGCGATGCTCTAAACTGTGTTGTAAGCAGATCTGCTCTCTAGAGAGCAGTTGTGCAGTTGTACTAAGTATCTGTGGAAGTTTCACCCATGGCTCTTGCTGGATATCCTTTCAAAAAGAACTATGTCTTTCCCACTCTACTTCTTCTAGGTTTTTGTTCTACATGTTCTCACAAACTTCCTTAAATTCTTCCTGGAACAAGACAGTAAGTAAGTAAGCAAAACAACAAGTGTAACTATGCATACACAAGTACACTAACATGCAGATAATCTAAGAATATATTTTAAAAAGATACAGTGAAATGTTAAATTGAAATAAACAATACAGTTTGCAATACCATAAAATGTAACAGGACATGTGCAAGATCAATATATTACAAACTATAAAACATTGCTAAGAGAAGCAAAAGTGACATGGATTAGAAGGCTCAACATTGTTAAGACAACAATTACCCCAAAATCAATATAAAGTCCTCACATAATTCCAATCGCAAGTACATCAGGAACTTTTTTTATAGAACTTGGCATGACAAAGACCCTTTCAGACTTCTTCTTTAGGACACATAGTCTTGAAAGAAGAAGGTTCATAATGAGTAGAGATGATTAGTTAACACTGATGGACTGACAGATTCCAGTCTGTGTGGTACAAATCCCTGCTTTGATTCTATATTTTATATTAAAATGCAAAGGACCCAGAATAACCAAAAGAATTTTGAAAAAAAACACCTTAAAAAATTGGAGGATAGATATTTACTCTAAAGCTACCATGATCAAGACAGCGTGATTCTGGTGTAAGGTTGGAAATACAGACCAATAGAATATAATGGGGAGCACGGAAACAGATGTAAATACAGTGGACAACTGACTGTAAGTGAAATCACCACAGACCTTCACTGGGGAACAAGTACTTTCAATAAATGGTCTGGAATAATTGGCTATCCATAAGCCAAAAGACACGAACCACTTCAAACAATACTTGGAAATTAACTCAAAATGGATCATAGAATTAAAGTAAAATAAATAAAACTAAAACTTAAAGAGGGGGAAAAAAGAGTAGAAAATTGTTGTGACCTTGGGTTAGGCAAAGTTTTCTTAAAGTACCCAAAGAACAAATCACATACGCAAGTACGTTGTGGACTTCATCAGAGTTTAAAGCTTTAGCTCTTCTAAAGACGCTGTTAAGAAAATAAGTAGGCGAGCCTCTGTTTTCCAGTAACACTCATACATTGCTGGCAGGAAAGTTAAATGCCGCAGCCACTTTGGGAAACAGTTTCGTTATACAGTTAAACTTACATTTACCATTCTACTATTGCATCCAGCAATCCCTCTTCTGATATATAACCATGAGAAATGGAAACATGTGCACACAGACACGTGAATGTTTAAAGCAGGTACCTTTTTATCAGCCCAGAGCTGGGAACAACCAAATGAAGGGGCGAGCAGATGATCTGAAAGAGCACTTTGGTTCAAGACGAGCCTGAGCCGAGCTGCTCACATCATTGCCCAGCATTTCTGGAAGGGACTGAGCCTGGCTATCCTCAGTGGGCACCCACTTTCCAGCTCTACTGGTGCAGGGTCCCTCTCTGTCCTCACCTCACTTCCTCTGCCCTGCAGCACATCCCAGGTCACTCCCAAACAAACTACTTCACTTACACCCTCCCCTCAGGATCTGAGGCAATGCAGCCCAGGACGGCTGGTTGGCTGGGAGTTTGGGGTTGGTTTCAAAGCATTCTTCCTCCCCTAACTATCCCCCAGGAAAACCTGTGGTTAGGATTCCCAGGTGGCTTTTCAAATGGTGTGTAGCTTTGGTCTGAATAAAGACTAAAGTGCCAAGGTGACGTGGGAGCAGTAGTTTGAAGACGCTGCTGTAATTAGAAATCTGCTGTATAGTCAGCACTTCAGAATCCTTCTCCATCGCCCCGAACATGTGACCGTAGGCATGTTAAAAATGAACCTAGGCAGGAAGCAAGCTGTACACTTCTCTCTCACTTTGAGAAATCACGGCCTTGTTTTTCACTGGGGACGATTTCAGACAGGTTCCCATGCTGACATATTTAAGTATTTAAAATGTGCTGAGCACCTGCGATGTGCCTGGCTCTGTCCTGGGCACCATGAGGTGAAGTGAGAGGACATGGAAGGCGGAGGAGCTAAGTCTAAAAGGTGAGAGACAAAAAATCAAAATAAGGTCTGGTGGGGTGGCTCACGCCTGTAATCCTAGCACTCTGGGAGGCTGAGGCAGGCAGATTATTTGAGCTCACAAGTTTGAGACCAGCCTGAGCAAAACACGAGATCACCATCTCTACTAAAAATAGAAAAACTGAGGCAAGAAGATCACTTGAGCCCAAGAGTTGGAGGTTGCTCTAAGTTATAATACCATGGCACTCTACCAAGGGCAACATCGTTGAGACTCTGTCTAAAAAAAAGAAAATTCGAAGTTTGAACCATGTGGAAAGGATGGGGACCTGATCTAAGTGTAACAGGAATGTCAAGGGGATTTATGGTGATGCTGAAGCTGAGTTGTTTCTTTCCTTTTATTATTATTATTTTGCTTCATAAAGCGTCTTGATGTGCTGCCCAGGCTAGAGTACAGTGGCATCATCACAGTTCACTGCAGCCTCCGACTCCTAACGAAGCTGAGCTTTGCAGGGCTAACAGGAGCTCGTGCAGTGGAGAAAGAGAAGTAAGGACGGCCTCGGCTGTGGACATACTGTGTGCAGGGGCACAGAGTGCCTGCGACCCTGGCACATTCAACTGTGCCAGTTCTGCAAGGTGGCTGGAGGGCAGAGGTTTTGTTATGACCTACAAATGGAGGAAGGGAACAGAGGTGCAGATGGGGCCTGGAAATTGCCACCCCGGCTCTGCTTCAGACGCAATTCTGTTCAGAGGGGTGGCAGGTATGGGCACCAAAGGGCCAGCTCAACTCTCACGCCAGGCTGAAGTGGCGAGAAGCAGCTTTGTCCCATGGCCAGGAAACAGGGGTGTCACATCTTTGGACTGAGGATTCCTGGAAACACGCCCATCCTTGCTGTCACTTCTTTTCCTCTGTCCCGCCTGCACCATCTCTCCCTGGCTGCCACTCACGTAGCCAGGGCTCTCTTTCCCTTCTGCACAGAGAGGAAACTCTCCACAGGTCTTTGAAGACTTCTAAACTGTGACAGGGTCTTGGCTGCCCATTTCCTGGGCTGTCAGGCAACACCCTTTGCTCTTCATGGCGAGGATTGTAAAAAAGACTTGTACATGACTGTCCAGCTCCCCTTTCCCCATAGTTTCTGCCAGATGGCCGTGATGTGTTTTACAAGACTATAGGCAGTTTTGACTGTCAAAGTACTCAGATTTATGGAGTTAAGGAGCTTATTCCCTAACGGCTAATGTTAGGCAGACACCAGAACTGCCCAATCACATTACTTGGCATGGATACGACTTGTTGAGGGGACTGTGCCAAGGTTAAGAGCCCCAAACCTGAGATTTATCCACATTAAAAGATGTCCACATGCATACTTCACTTGGACACTGAGAGACAGTGTAGGACAGAAGCCAGGGTTTCGGCAGCTGAGAGCCTCCCCACACCTCTCTTCAGACCCTGCAAATCATAAAGGAGCCCCAGGGTTGCTTCTGTTGGCACACGGAGGCAGAGGTGAGGCTCGGGACACTGGAGTGAACAACTTGTTTCCTCACTTCTCCACTCAGAACGGTGGATGCCAGTGAAAAGGTGCTTCTCCTCCTCCGCCCCTTGCCTCCCTCGCTTCCCTTCCTAGAACTAATGCTCACACTCAAGAACATGAAGGCACGTAGCTCCCGGTCCTGCCCTTATGCAACTGGCAGCGTCTTCAGGGGGAAAGTGCAAACCTCCCAGCCCCCGCACAGAGAGTGGAGACGGACGTGGGCGTCACTTGAATGCCGAATCTCAGCCCCCACCTCCCTCTTAACCAGATCCCCAGTGACTCTGCGGATAGTACAGTTTGAGAGGATTTATTCTGGGCCTTCGAGTGCAGAAAATACTCCCGAAAGCACGTGGGCTAGAAATAAGAAGGAAGACTCCTGGAATAAGGGAGCCCAGAGCAGGCTCTGTGGAAACAAGTAAGCAGCTTTGACGGGAGCTCCACGTAACCCAAGGCAGCAAGAGAAGATACTGAAGAAAAGTCCGCCCAGAGAGTGAATGGGACTATAAAGTAAGTGAAGAGAGGGCTCTGAAACGAAAGTGAGAAAAATAAATAAACACAGGTTCAGGTCCCAGAACCTGCCTGTCATTTTCTAATCACTTGGCATTGAACAGAAATCTCAGTTTTTTCATCAATAAAACAGGGATCATACTTCTTTTCCTTATGACTTCATAAGATGATCATAAGTGTCAGATATGTTAGAACAGTTAGAAGGTTTGTCAAACCTTCCTGTGGCCAGAAACCTGTGTCCATCTCCCGAGTTTCTGATTTAGCAGGTGATTATTAGCTAGGAAATTGCCTTCTTACCAAGTTTCTGATTGATGCTGAGGTCCTGGGAATCACATTCTGGGAAACACAGCTCTGGAATGCCTAAGATAAAAGGAAACTTTAGGTGGGGATTGATGACATCTATTCTGATATTGAAAATGTTGCTTCTGGTCGGCCTCATGCTGAGACCAAGGCCACAGGAGGTGACCTCTTCAGTGTTCTCAGATGGGTGTGGGACTTCTTAGAAAAAGGAGGTTGTGTGAGGGAGCAGAGAAGAGGCACATCCCCTGGGTAAGGAAACAGTTTGGGAACACTGGGCAACCACTGTCTAAATGAGGACTTCACCCCTAGAAGTCCATTTAAACCTCAGTCCGGGTCCTGAAATCCCAAAGGCCTACACAGGACAAGTGAATCCAGGGCTTGAAATAAAATCTCCAATCACTTTCCCCACCCAGGGAAAAAAAAAGAAAAACAAACAAACAAAAAAAACACTCAGAAAATATTTTCCAGATTGTTCGGATACCACCTTAACCAAAAGTATATAGCAATAGTTCAATCCTCTCTTTTCTTTACAAACTTTATTGAGCATTAACTATATGCCAGACATAAGCTTTGAACTTTTTATCCTGCTATAATCTTAAATTAACTTCTTGCAAAGACTAGGTCATCTCACCCCCCACGGTTGCTCAGTTCTCTCTGCAAGCTCATGTTCCCTCCTGCTCATTTGCACTGTTTGTTCATTCTTATTTTCACTGAGCACCAGCAGGTTCTGATCCAGAGCAGGGGCTTTCACACAGATAACTAAGATCCTGTTGTTGACCAGAAGGTCAGAGAATAGTGGCAAGGCTGAGGCATGCAGATGAATAATTACTACCCAACCTGGGAAATCAGCGCTTTAGTAGGGTAACAGATAAAATGTCAGGTACGCTCTGAGACAGAAGAGATAACTGCCAGCTCAGGGTTTCAGCAGTTCATGGGGGAAAGACTCTGGGGTCAGGTCTGGGGGATGGGGGAACAGAGTTCTCACTCCCCTTCTCTCAGTCAGACTGTGAGAGTGAATTAAGTTTTCTGAACAAGGACAGGAGTGGGGCCAAATGGAGCTACCAGTGGGGCCACTTCCACAATAGACCAAAAGAAGCTGATTTCAAGCTTCCCCTAGATACATGGAATGGGCTTTTTTCCCTGGAACTTTCATAATAAATGAAGATAATAAATGAAGATAATAAACCCAGTTCCCAGTACATAATTAAGGCTTACTTAGACAGGATTTGTTGCTTTTTTTCTGAGATAACAGCAGTTTGTCCATCTCAAGGGCACTGGGCCAGGCCAATTGGAGTCCACACTCCCGTCAGATATAGGATGGTCATGATTTGAGACCTGAGAAAAACCTCTGGACTTCTGGTGAGGAGAAAGACATGGTTTCTGGAATCACAGACATTCTTCAGGGTTTCACTCTCAAATTCATTCAATAACCACCTATTGACCACCAGGTACTGTCCAGTGTTCCAGGTGCTGGAAATAGAACAATAAACCAGAAATTCAGCATCCTTTTTTTTTTTTTTTTTGTTTTTTTTCTTTTATAAATTTTTTTTTTCTTTATAATGTGTACTTGGCCAGGCTTTTTTGTTTACACTTTAACTTGTGTTATTGGATGTTCTTGATTTTTGTATTTAGTTATTCGTCTGGATTTGT
>CAUYPK010155073.1:0-10560 GCA_963574355.1 Loris lydekkerianus | reverse complement strand
TAAATATTAATAATTGAGATCTCATCATATTGAGTATTACCTTTAGCAAATATGAAGTGTCCATCCTTATCCTTAATTATTTTGGTTGGTTTAAAGCCTATTGCATCTGCAAACAGGATTGCAACACCTGCTTTTTTCTGTTTTCCATTTGCCTGGAATATAGATCACCATCCCTTCACCTTGAGTCTATATTTGTCTTTTAATATAAGATGCGATTCTTGGATGCAGCAGATATCTGGCTTGAGTTTTTGTATCCAGTCAGCCAACCTGTCCCTATTTAGAGGACGATTTATACCATTCACATTAATTGAGAGTATTGATAAGCCTTTAGAGAGTCTGGTGGACATTTTTAATCCCTTTGCGACTGTGGGAGTATGGATTTGATCAAAAATTTTCTGGGTAGGTTTACTTTTGTGGTGGAGAATTATGCTGGTCTTTATGGAGGATAGTTCTAAGAATGTTCTGGAGAGCTGGTTTAGTAATAGCAAATTTCTTCCACATGTGAATGTCATTGAAGTATTTAATTTCTCCATCATAAATGAAGCTCACTTTAGCTGAGTACATGATCCTGTGTTGCAAATTATTTTGTTTTGGGAGATTAAAATTTTATGACCATCCTCTTCTAGCTTGAAAGGTTTCAGCAGAGAGATCTGCACTTATTCTAATATTCTTCCCCTTGTAGGTAATGGTTTTCTTTTATCTGGCAGCTTTTAGAATTTTCTCCTTCATATTAACTTTAGTGAAATTGATTATGATGTGTATGGGGGATGTCTTATTCGGGTTGAGTCATGCTGGAGTTCTGAAACTGTCTGCTATCTGAATTTTGGAATCCCTTGGCATATCTGGAAAGTTCTCCTTCATAATCTCATGGAGAAGAGACTTTGTGCCTTTTAAAGCCACTTTGTCACTTTTGGGGATCCCTATAAGACAAATATTGGTTTTCTTCGTATTATCCCAGAGCTCTCTGAGAGAGCGATCTGTTTTTGTTCTTCATTTCTCTTCTTCTACTTTGAGAGTTTGGGAGTGTTTGAAAGCTTTGTCTTCCATGTCCGAAATCCTTTCTTCTGCTTGCTCCATTCTGTTACTGTTTTTCTCAGATCTTTGAGGGATGAAACTTCTTGTCTCAATGATTCAAAATATTTGGTCATTTGCTCTTTGTATCCGTTCAATTCTTGAGATAACCTTTGGAATTCTAATTCAATCTTATTTGCTATTCAGATCCTGAATTCAATTTTTGACATCTCAGCTATTTGTTTGTGCATGGGGTCTTGTGCTGTTTCTGCCACATTGATCCTTGGTGGAGTTGATCTACTCTGATTATTCATATTGCCAGAGTTTTTCTGTTGATTTTGCCTCATCATTGCTTTTCAAAATTGCCTCTAGCCATCCTCAGAGTTGAGGAGGTGTCTCTCCAAGATTAGACCCCAGTGGGATCACTCTATTGTTGCTGGATTTTGTAGGGAGTGATCCTGTGTGATCCTCAGGGGCTGCTCTAGTTAGGGAGTTCTGGTTTTAGGAGCAGCTCCAGTGTGCAACACGCCCAGATTCAGCAACAGGGCTGGGGTGGTGTGCACCGTTCTCTGTGCCTGGTGAGCAGTGACTTTGGCACAGAGAACCCAAGGCTATAGCAGTCTCTGGCCAGGAG
Organism: Loris lydekkerianus; assembly: GCA_963574355.1. Lineage (NCBI taxonomy): Eukaryota > Metazoa > Chordata > Mammalia > Primates > Lorisidae > Loris > Loris lydekkerianus. The sequence continues at coordinate 8,915 of CAUYPK010155073.1, read as the reverse complement.
AAGGGCTCTGCACAGAGGCAGGGAGGGCTCCAGAGGGCACACAGCTACCAGAGTCCCTGGTCAGATGGATGAGCTAGTGTGGAGGCTGGGAGGACACAGGAGGGGGAACACAGGGTCCAAAAGGAAAGATAACATCCAGAAACAGACCAATTAAGGTGAAGACTAGATGTCCAGCCGAGAGAGAGATGATAACTGCAGGTCACCTCTGCTAAGGCAAGCTGCTACTCCACGAAACCAAACATCAGGTACAAAATTCATCTGGAAAGAGAAGTGCCTGATCCCTCCCCAATGACAGCTTTGGTTTTCCTTTGTTTTTCTGTCTCCTTTATTTTCTCTCTTTGTTTGCTCCTGTGGGTTTTCTACTAACAAGCGGTGAACTGTGGACCTTTTGCCTCACCCCACACGTGAGTACTTTTGGAAGTGGGTACTACTTCATCATCTCCTTGACTCTGAATACTCTCTTGCTAGGAAGAAATATCAATCTAAGATCTTGCATGGCATCCTGAACTTTCAGTATGCCCTTCCCCCCTTTTTTGATCAACCAGAAGCCTAACCCCTGCTGAGCGTGAGGGAAGAGGTTCATGAGAAGTGACCCCTCTCCCTGTCTGCAGGACCAAGTCCCCCACACTAGCAAGAGATGCGGGGGCATGCTGTGCCCCCCTCACCAGGATCTCCACCAGCAGCTACATGCCGTCGCACCTTGCCACCCACTCCTGGAACTTTGGGAACCACACAACTCCACTTCCTCCCTCCTATACCTTCCTGCCTTCACACTGCTAGATCCTCTGGCCAGGGATTCTGGTATCTACATGACCTGCGGAACACTCCCTGCCTCTGGTGGAGCCTTTCTCCTGGCCAGAGAATGCTGGAGCCTTGTGATCTCTGTGCCAAAGTCACGGGGCACCAGATGTTCCTACAACCATGGTCACCATGCCCTGCCCTGTTGCTGGATCCAGTGTACCACATACTGGATCTTCTCCCATAACCAGAACTCCATGGCTGGGGCAGCCCCAGAATAGCTACACAGGGTCACGTTCTACAAAATTCCAGAAATAATAGAGTGATGCTGCTAGGGTCTAATCTTGGAGAGACACCTCCCCAACTCTGAGGATGCCCAGAGCCAACTGTGAAAATCAATCATGATGTGAAATCAACAAAAAAACTCTGGCAATATGAATGATTAGAGCAGATAAACTCCTCCAAAGAACAATAAGGCAGACACAAACAAATAGCTGAGATGTCAGAAATCTATTAGAATCTGGATAACAAGGAAGATAAAATTAGAATTCCAAGCAGTAACCCAAAAGACATCTGAATAATTCAACAAATTTAAAGAGAAAATGACCAAAGATTTTGATATGTTGAGACAAGAAGTTGCAGCCCTCAAAGATCTGAGAAACACAGTAGAATCCCTCAGTAACAGAATGGAGCAAGCACAAGAGAAGACTTCTGACCCTGTAGACAAACTGTATAAACACTCCCAAACTCTCAAAGAGAAAGAGAAATGGAGGGCAAAAACATATCACTTTCTCAGAGAGCTCTGGGATAATTCAAAGAAAACCAATATTCGTCTTATAGGGATCCCCATAAGTTACAAAGTGGCTTCAAAAGGCACAGAGTCTCTTCTTCAAGAAATTATGAAAGATAACTTTCCAGACAGGCCAAGAGATTCTGAAATTCAGATAGCAGACAGTTTCAAAATTCCAGCATGACTCAACCAAAATAAGACATCCCCCAGACATATCATAATCAATTTCACTAAAGTTAACATGAAGGAGGAAATTCGGAAAGCAGTCAGACCAAAAAAAAAAAAACATAATGTACAAGTGGAATAATATTAGAATAAAACGAAAGATCTCTCTGCTGAAACCTTTCAAGCTAAAAGAAGATGGTCATCAACTTTTAATCTCCTAAAACAAAATAACTTTCAACCCAGGATTCTGTATCCAGATAAACTGAGTTTCATTTATGATGAAGAAATTAAATACTTTAATGACATTCACATATTGAAGAAATCTGCCATAACTTAACCACCTCTCTAGAATATTCTTTGACCTATCCTCCCTAAAGGCCAGTATAATCCTCCACCACAAAAGTAAACCCACCCAGAAACTTTTGATTAAATTCCAACTTTTACAGTCGCAAAAAGATAAAAAAATGTCCACCGGAATATTAAAACTACACATATACTTCTGTGATGCCTTGTTGAGTGCCAATATCTGGTGAACCATGGGCCAAAAGGGAACACAGAAAGCATTTAATGATATAAAGAAAAACCAGCACTGTCTAATCCACAGCAGGAGTACATAAGCCCGAGGTCTGTCTGATGACAGAGTGGAGACAAATCTCCTGATGCCTTTGGTAGATTAGTATGTATAAACTACATTGGCTACCTGTAGAACCAAGGCAAGATCTAGACCAGGGCAAGGAATAGGCAGGCCTTAAGTCACAGTCTTCTGCTGAATGGTGCATGGCATGCGCCCTATCAGAATCCCTGACTGCTGGTGTGTACCCCTCCATGCAGCCAGGTCTCTAAGAGAGAAGCATGGGAGGAACAAGTGATTTTCTAGTGACTATAGCCTGTGGCTGTTGTAAGCCACTGGTTTCAAGTGCCCTGGGTCAGCCTTATAGAAAAACGGGTCTTTATAAATAATAGAAACACAAACTAAAGCTTCTATTAAGTACACACTGTTGAATACAGATACATGCCTATTTCTATAGTTATAGAGATGAGCAGGTGAAGGGTATTTGCAGGGTTTATTGGGAAATGATAGAGACCCAGTAGATCCCAGGCATTTCTATGAATCCAAACCCTGGCACACAGGAGATCTCAAGGTACAGATACTGGCCAAGTCACATGCGGGTGTAGAAGATCTTTCCTTACACCCAGAGTCAAGCGAGGCAGGCTGCAGGTGAGTGAGTGGTTCAGAGGCAGAGGCAAAGGTCAGCAAGGACAAGATAAGGAGCAAATGAGAAGGGCGGCAGATTGTAGAAGTAGCAGGAAAAGAGGGACACAAAGAGACATTCTGCACATTGCTTTGAGACCTGTTGGCCATGAGAAACGGCTGTGTGGATGGCTGTAGGTCACAAGGGCCTACAGTCTACAGCACACACAAGGGTAGTTTGCTCTACAGAGAAGATCCCTGGTAATGGCAGTGAGTCTCTCTGCATGTCTCCCTCACATTTCAATGCAGATCTGTGTCCCTTTGTCCTTGAAACTTATGAGGCCTTACACAAAGTGGTCAAATACAACCATAAGCTGAATCAACATCACTAACTTTTGAGATGACTTTTTCAGGGTAAAAACAAAAGATAATTGTGGTTTTCATAGCTAAGCCCATGTGAAAGGCCAACACAGCCATGTAGTACCTATGGGCAATACAGACTTTCTCCTTCAAACACCCTTCCAAGGAAGGCACATTCTACATGGGGAGCAATCCCACCCGGACTGGAGAAGGAACTCCATTCTATGTAGGATAGTTTGGCACTTCCTGCTTACATTTGTCAGGTCCATATATCATGTATGTTCTTCATGCCCCCATCTCCTGGATTCAGTGTCACCCCTCTTTCCTAACACAGATATAAAGGCTGCAGAGCAGAGTTACACTTAGGAAAGTTTTGGAAGCCATAGTCCCTTCCTAGTTTTAAATAACATTTTTCTGCACTTTCATAGGCACAAGTTGTAATGCTGAGCTTCCCCTTTACAGGAAGAGGAGGTGAAAGAGACCCTGTTAGTGACGATGGAAGCTGAAGGTGGAAGCTCTCTGTTGCCTGTTTACCAAATACTTTCACCCTCTGTTTTGTGCTTATTGCCAAGACATCACAAAGAGCACACACGTGACACTCCTCCTATCTTGCTGATCTTTCTCCTCTCAGAATACCACAGGGGCAGGGGTAGCGGTTTCCAAAAACAAGTGTTTGTAACTCATATGTCCCCAACCAAGATCACCTGAATGGGTCTAATTGCCCTGTTGGTATCTAAACCTTTGCTCTAAACTTAGTCTTTCCTCGCCAAAAGCTGGTGGCAAACACTTGGAACTGGGTCTGTAGACATCTCCGGCACAATATAGTGGGTCAATATCTGACAGGGTGTGTTGAGAAATGTCTTTGCAGTCCCTGAAAACTACATGTTACGTGCAATGGTGAGAACAGCCAATGAATGTCCACCTCTCTCCTGACAATTCACAAAGAATATCAGAGACACTATGAATGTGGCCCTTCTACGGAGCTCCTCTTGAGACAATAACTTCTGGTGCCCATATATAGATCCACCATGGGTTTTCAAGCTCAATGGAATTGTGACTATTTCCTTCCTGCCAGTATTACTGGAACAGGAATTCCATTTTCCTGTGAGTGAGAGAGAGGACTTTCTAGACCATGCCCCAAACCTTCTGAGAAGTCCTCCTAGCTTACCCATAAACTAAGCATGCTTAGTTAACTTTCTCCTTGTAAAGCCCTTAAAAAATTTTCCCTCAGTGTACCTTTAGCAGGTTGGCCCACCAACTTTAGGTAAATAGGGACAGTGACTTGGGCTGTAACACTCAAGATAGGTAATGGCGCTGACATAGACACCAGCAGGCAGACCTGAGTGCTAGAAATGACAAAAAATGCAGCTGGGAGACAGTGACATATGTATTGTATTTAAAAAGGACTGTAACAAGAAGCCCTGGGTGATCCTCACCCTGAAAATAATTATTTTGTGTACAATCCTGAGAGAATCATGATTATATGTGGAACTTGTGGCTGAATAGGAAGGTCCAAGAAACATCAGCATAGAAAGCATGGAAGAGAGTTTTGGATTATCAAAGTGGAAAATACAGGCACCTTCTGTCACTCACACTATCACAGAGGGTCTTTTCAAATCCCATGGAAACTATACCTAACCTTGGTGTCCAGCTGGGGCTCCTGAATCAACTTCCTGAGCACTTTGTCTGTCGTGGGCCACAGGGCCAAGTAGTGGCCCAGACTTCAACAGGACAGATTCAGACTTTACTGAGTGGGACTCTCATCCTTTCAGGAGTCATGGCTTGGCAGGCCAGGTCTTTGACTTCTGGGATGTTCCACTCTGTTGCAACATGGTGGGAACATAGAGAACTCTGCCCAAATTTCCTAGTGTTGTGTGGCTGCCTTTGCAGATCCTGCCACCTATAACTGGGCACAGGGAGAGGAACACCACAGGAACAGACAATGGGTCACTTGTTAGTGCTAATAAGCCAGGCCCCAAATTTCATTTTCCCCATTTGTCATAGTGCTAGGAACCAGGAAAACTTTGCTAGTGTCTGTAAATATTAGGCTCTGGCCTATGGGAGCCTCCCAATACCTTCTAGAGTAAACCTATTCTGACAGTCCTGACTCATCTGCCTGCAGTGTCAGGGACAGTAGAGAAGGACAGGCCATAGGTTAGAGCAGGAGCAGTGTTCCTTGTTGAGCTCTCATCCCGAAGCCATGCTCAGAGCTCACAAGCCTTTAACTCCTATGTTAGAGCTAAGCCTGACCATTAGACAGCATTTCTAATGCTATTGTCAGGTGAGGAGAAGGATCTAGTGGGATAATGTACACCCTCTACCATGACACAGCTTTGGTGGTGCCCAGGACAGAAGCAGGAGGCAATGTGTGTGGTAAGGAGGAAAAAACAGGTGAAGGAGTTAAAAGGTGGAATGATGTGTGCCTGTGGAGCTATCTCTCTTACATAGACATCAGAAAAATGACTTGTAGCCAAAAATGGAAGTGCTCACTACCAGTTCTGGCTGTGTTAAGTTTTCAAACTGCCCAAAACTCAAGGTGCTTTTCAGAAGTGGCCCTATTGTCCAGCTGGGACTGCTAGGACAGGAGTGAAAGGTAGCTCCAGGGATTGTGATTATACACTCACTCCAATTGACACAGCTCCTGAGGCTACACAGGCTGCCATACCCGAATGCACCTCAGCTCTGCCTTGATTCATTGTACATTGCTGGGGTGGGGGCATGACACTCTTCACGAATACCCACACAGAGATGTACGATGCTTGGCAATGCATTTAAAAGGGTAGTGCTAGGGCCACTCCCATACCTTCCCTTCAGGGAACTTCTGCCAATGAGGTGCCCAGGGTAAAAGTCCTGTAGGTTCTCCGTTTGGGGAGGCAGTTTGCATCAGGCCATCACCTGCAGGATTTCCTCCAGGTTTACATCTATTGTTGCCCCATGCTGGCACATGCTGTTTGCCCTTAGGAATACTAATAGGGCACATCTGCTCCTGTCCTGGCTCATTGGACGCAGCGAATGATGGCACACAGAGTAAGAGGGAACACAGAAAAAATATGACATAACTTAGCAGAGCAGCCAGCACTATCTAGTTCATAGTAGGAGTACATGACCCTGAGGGGTTCATCTGCTCCTAGGCTTTCTCAAGGGGTTTGCTAAACTGGAATGGCTAGGCTCCAGATGTAGCCATTGGAAAGTCTAGCTGAGGGCCAGAAACAGGTATTGCTCAAGTCACAGTCTCCTGCAAAAAGGCTCATGGCAGGCCACCCTGAAGAATCCCTGATTGTTGGTGTGCACACCTCCATGAAACTAGGTGTTAAGGAGGAGGAATTTGAAGATGGATGTGGCTTTCTAGAAAACATAGGTTGTGGTTTTTGTGGGGTAATGCTGTCACTTTCTCCTGGGTCAGCCTTGCAGAACAGTAGGTCCTTAGCACTGAAGAGAGACACATACTATAACTTTGGTGGGCCTTCACTGTAGAGAAACACATACTACAGCTTCTGTTAGGTGTAGGCTGTTGAAATTACCTGGAATCCTATATCTGTAGTTATAGGGATGAAGAAAAATTAGGTGTATTTGGAGGGTTTAACTCTGAACAAGACAGAAACCCAGTACAACCCAAAGATTTCATTGAATCCAAATACTAGCACACAGAAAATCCCATGGTGCAGAGACTCGATTAAGCTCAGAGGAGAGGTAAATGATGAACAGTCTCCATGCCCAGTATCAGTCAGGTAGATCAGGGGTGGTGAGGGAGTGGGACAGAAACTTGAATCCATGAGTAGAAGAAAGGGGGAGAAGGAGAATTGAGGGAGAGCTAGGTAGAAAAAGGGAAAGAGGGAGGTAGATAGTAGAAGATGAGAGACAGGTTCTCCCAGCAGGCTAGGTGGACACACTTCAGGTTGCTTTGAGACCTGGAGGCCAGGAGGAACAGTGACATCCAGATTGGAGCCTTCAAAGGTGCTCATGGTCTGTAGCACATGAAAAGTCAGGTTCATGCACCACGAAGGCCACAGGTAATGGCCCAGGGTCTTTGTGCATGTCTCCTTCACATTCCAACACAGATCTGCGTTTCTCTATCCTACAAACCTATGAGGCCTTGAGCAGAGGCTCTGCGCAATCATGTGCTAAATCATGTTATCTAACAATTTAGATGATGTATTGAGGGCAAAGCAAAAGGATGGTGGTGTTTCAGCAATAAGGCTGTGGGAGAGGCCAACACAGCCATGTTCTACCTAGCAGCGATTCACACTTCCCACTTCCCCAACATGTAGGGAGAAAGAATGGGAGACATGCAATTGGAGTTGAGAGGAAGGGCTATTCTGTGTTAGAAAATTTCATTCTTCCTGATGGATGTTTGTCAGGTCAATATATCATGCTTGTCATTCATCAATTCATGTCCTGTGTCCTGTATTGCCCCTTCTTTCCTCACATAAGAATGGAAACTTCTGAGCAGAATTAGGTATTTTTGGTAGCTATAGTGCATGTTTGGAGCAATGTACTAGCTGGTAACTCACTATGTGCCTTTTTCCTTAAGACTTGGGAGTTCATCTGTCCCCCCATCATTGTGGATAAAGTTTGTTTGCACTTTCACAGACATATGCAGGGAAGCTGAGGAGAATACTGAAGGAGGAAGCTCTCTCTGGCTTCTTCTGAATGCCTCACCATTCTGCTATGTGTCTGTTCCCCAGAACAGAGTACACCACAAAGTATGCACACGTGACACTGTTCTTGCCTTGCAGGTCATTCTCACAGAATACCACAGTGGGATAGTTTTCCAGTGATCAGTGTTTGTTCCCAGATTTCTCCTAGTTAAAGTCTTGTCACTCACTTGACCCTGCCCAAGATCACCTGGACAGGTCCTCCTGCCCTGCTGGTCTCTAGAGATCTGTCCTAAATTGATTCCATCCCTTCCTAGCAAGCTGGTTACAAAGTGCTATCCCCAGAAGCAGAGACCCAGGGGATCCTTCTTCCTACTCATCACCTCTCAATCTCAAATCCTCCTGTGAGGCACTTCTTACATGCACATCTAGAACAAAGCTACTTGGAAGTAGTCCCTCAAACTTGAAGTGTGTGGTGGTAAAGCAGAGTGCAAGCACATACCTCAAATGGACCTCAAGCAGTTTTAAGGTGTTTTGTTTTTGTTGTTGTTGTTTGGTTTTTGTTGTTGTTGTTGCTCTATTTTTTTATTAAATCATAGCTGTGTACATTGATATGATCATGGGACATCACACACTAGTTTCACAGATTGGTTAACACATTTACATCACACTGGTTAAAATAGCCTTCCTGGTGATTTCACAGTTATTGTGTAAAGACATTTACATTCCACATTTACTAAGTTTTACAAATACGCTTGTAAGATGCACTGCAAGTGTATTCTCACCAATCCCCCTTCCTCCAACCACTTGTCCTCTCCCCCCCCCCTTTTCCCCTTCCCTCTATTCGTAGGTTGCAATTGGGTTATAGCATTCATGTAAAATCCCTAAATTATTATTTTTTATTTATTTATTTTTTTTTTTATTAAATCATAGGTGTGTACATTGATATGATCATGGGGCATCATATACTAGCTTCATAAACCATTTGACACATTTTCATCCCAATATTTAACATAGCCTTCCTGGCATTTTCCCAGTCACCGTGGCATGACATTTACATTTCACATTTGCTGAG